>PVIR01007457.1:0-60971 GCA_004026965.1 Petromus typicus | reverse complement strand
CAGTGCAGACTGAGTGATTTTCCAAAGTCAGATCTGATCACGTTGCCCTCTGCCTTCCTTAGACCTGTCAGCAGTTATTCCTTTGCCTTAGGATGAAGTCTGCTCCTTAGCAAGGCCTCCAAGCTCACTCATGACCCAGCATCTGTTCACCTCGATGGCGGCTTCTTCTTCCAGAGCTACTCATTTCAACCTAAGCTCCAATCACAGGCGGCTATTTGAAAATCCTTGAATGTGCTGTATTTTGTTTAATTTCTAAGGTTTCAGAAAGGTTTTTTCCCCCACCCTCCTATCTGATAGTTTTGCCATCTTTCCTCGTGTAAGAATCTGACCGCGTTTCATTCCACACAGTTATAACATCTTCCTATAGCCCCTCTCTCCTGTCAAAATCCCCTGTGCTCTCCCAGAGAATACAACATGATTCGGATCAGATAATGCACCAGACTACATTTTGGGTAGCCATGCATCCTGCTTGACTTTGTTCTGGCCTGCTCTGTCATTTTAGGGTAGACAGCCTAACTTTATCTTAGACAGAGAGGGGCGGGCATTGACTATAGGGTCCAGGGTGTCTCTTAACTGTCATGAATTACACTTTTAGCTTGTTCTTCAGGCGCCAAAATGGACACTTGTGCCTCAGAGGAGTCAGCCACAGAAATGTAGGTGAAAGACTCACAGCACCTGGTGTTGTGTAAGAGATGCTGGCCTCAGTGGCATAACCTGTAGACTGCTTCACCGTCTGAACTTTAATGCTTTATACCATAAGCATGCACTACATGTCCAAGCTATTTATTAAATAATTGAATATTTAAAAGCAGAGAAGGAAGAAGTCTGTTTCTATGATTTATTCATTGTTCTATTCTCACCACCACTTCTAGTACTTAGTGCCTTCCAGATATTTTGAAATAAATGAATAATTGATGGAATTCCTCATTGAGTGAAGAAGATCTCCTGAAAAGTTTGCACATACAATAAGACTCTAATGTCTATGTATTTTTATAAACTGATCTGTACCTACCACTGTGTCCACATGAAACACATCACTTTATTATCTCTATGTGGGCACTGTGGAGAGCAGAGCATTGTATTTAATCATTTTTAACCAGAACCATTAGAGAACAAGAGTCGTGCACTGTTTTCTGATCAGATTTAAGCAAAGTATCTGTGACTAATTGGAAAAAGGGCTGTCATGACCCAGTTTTGGGGACCCTAACACTTGAGGAATATTTAGAATCATATTTTGGGACAGTGGAGTGTAGACAATTGTCACCTGAGCTCTACTAATGATGGAAATGTAAAGATAACTCTAGTCTCCAGAGGTATTACTCTGTCACTCCCTATGAGCAATTTTTGTATTCTTCAAAAAAAAATAAAAAGGAACTAAAAATGGAAGTGAGGGCGTGAGAGGGGCTGGGTCTTCAAATAGCTTCCCGAAATGCCATCAGAAATAGGAAGGGCTTGGGGAAAGGACAGAGGAAATGTATTTGAACAGCAGCAAAAGGGGAATGCATTCAATTTGTGGTTTTGAGAACATTTGACATTAAAAAAAAAAAACCTTTTCTTTTGGTAAATTATATATGTAGCACTATAGTTCCCTTTGCTGGTACTGATTTTCTCAGGTAGAATTTCTTGTTCTCTAAGGAAATTCTTTCCTCTACTGATTGTATGGACTGTATTTTGAAAATTCAGACATTTTGATCAGACCAAGTTTCTAATTTAACAGCATATGCCTTTTCTGAACATAAAATTGATTTGTGTTCATCACTAAGGATTTTTATAAGTTGAAGATGATTTAAAAATATTGATATTGTGGACAGCTAAGTTCATTATAAATATCGTCGGAGTCAGACAGGGCTGGGCCTTGAATTCAGTGTGGAAAACAAGTTTGGATGAAGGCACGTACACTGAAGGTCAGGCTTCAACACAATGAACAATGACTATCCCCACCTACTTCCCCTTGGATGAACAGCAGTGACTGACATTCTGAATGGGCATCAGTCACCTGGGGGCGGGGAGACTAAGACCTTCACCCATCTATTCCAAGAAAGGTCCATGATCCATCCCTTCCAGGAAAAATCCTTACTTGGTCTTTGTATGCTTATTGAGTGACTTGCTTCTCCATTTATTGACTGTTTTAAGCAGTATTACCTAAGTAGCTATACTTATAATCTTATTTGTTGGCCAAAATTTTGTCTCACCTCATCATAGCTACCTACTGGTTTCTTCCTGGATCAATAATACCTCAGCAACTCTATTTGTAATCTTATCAGTCGATTATAGTTTTGTCCCACCTTATACCTGTCTCACCTTGTGGTTTTGTTCTATAAAACTTGCACAAGAGGTACACCCCCATTTTCCAGGTCCCCTGACTCTCTTAGGCAGAAGATATCTCTCTCTTCGTGATTACTTATTACTCTTAAACTCTACTGTTCCTAGAATACATTCTCATATTTTAGACAACACAAACTCAGTGTATTGGACATCTAGCAACTTGACACCTATGATATTACCCTGATATTATTTGGTGGTCCAGATAGCATCCCTATTATTATATACCCTACATCACTAATAATCATTTAATGCTCCAAAAAGTATGTATATTTCTTTCCTCTGTCTACCATCTTTCAGTCTAACGTGTCTCCAATTTGGAGGCTCTCCTTATGATTTTTCTGATGTAAAGAACACTCAATGTGCCATTTAATTTTCAAAATCCATCATTAGGCTCCCAGAGAAATTGCTATTCAGCTTACTCTGAAGATAGTGGTTTTGTCTTATCTAAGTTCTAATTGGACCTGATCCTTCTTAGCTTTTGAGGTCAGACAAGATCAGGCACATTCAGGGTGGTCTGGCCATAGACAGGTAGTGGCTTTCTGTAGGCTGTTCTCAGATGGGTGGAAAAACTCGAGGATTCTCCCTGCAAAACTTTGAGAAATGAATTTGAATGATGTCAAGTTCCAGGTATGGCTAAAAGGCCAGGTAACTCTGGTCAAAGAAGCAGATTGACATGTCTTGAGGAAGTTATTACAAATAATTAGATTCTGGTCCCCCAGAGAAGATGTGGTCAGGTTCGAATGCCTAGTACCCAATTTGACAATGTGTATACCATATATAAGAGTAAATAATATTAAAGATTTCCTGATTGGTTGAGGGTTGCTGCACAAGCAGGGATAAATTGTGCAGATGTATTTTCATGAAACTTGGATCATTCCCTTTGTAAAACTTGCAGAATATCCCCAGCTACTAAGATAATATTAAAACTTTATCACTTCCAAATCCATAGTTCAACTTGTAATCATCAGAGGTATTTTGTAAATTGAATTGCTGTAGGTCTATTTTTGAGTATTCCAGAGGATCTTTGGATACTCTGAAAGCTGCTTGCATTCTCTTTATTCTCTTTCAAAAGCGGTATACCAGATGCCAGGATATTTATGTAAAAAATCATACATAGTTTATGGAGTTTGTTTTAAAAGGTAAAGCTGGATTTACTGGTGTCCAAACCACTAATTAGAAAAGTGTTAATTTTTTTCCAGAAGTCACAATGATGACCAGGAGTAAAAATGGACCTAGAATATCATTGATTTGATTTTCTTTCAACATTTCGTATATTTGGATGCCTGCTAAAGAACACATGTTATTTTCATGGTGTATAAAAGGTCAGAGAAAATGTCCATGTATAAATGAAATGTAGCCTTTTAAATAGCCCAGAAATTATTGAAAATATATATAATTTACCTGAAATGCTCCTCTGATGGTCAGGAATCCCTTTTTCTCTTTCTCCACATGTACTTAACAGTTCTCCTTACCTCCACGTCATTGGATAGTTTTGATACTTTTAAAATTGTATATTACTGGATGTGTGTGTGTGTGTGTGTGCGCGCCATGGATTGATCTTAGGGCCTTGCACTTTTGAGGCACACGGAGTTCTGCTGAGCTAATTCCCTGGTCTTGCTACTGGAATCTTCCTTGTGTCGGCCTACTATAACAAAATAACTGTAGATGAGATGGCTTGTACATAACTGAAACTTACATCTCATGTTCCACCAGGCTGGCAATCTGTGTCAAGGTAATACCTTGTTTGGTGTCTAATAAGGGCCTTTTTCAGTAAATCTGCTGATTTTTATTGTATCCTTAGAGGATGGTGGAAAGAGAATTTGCTTGTTTTATGGCCTTATCTTATGAGAGCAGCAATCTGATTTATGAGAGCTACATCCCATGACTTAGTTACCTCACTAATACCACGTTCATATATTATCATATTAAGATAACTTTTAATCCTTGGAGTTGGTTGGCACAGATATCTAATCCTTAGAAATACATTGTCTTTTGATTTTGGAATTTTGCTGTGCAGTACAATTGTAGGATTACAGTACTTACAATTTATCAGATTGATAATCTAGGATATAGTAATGTGATAGCATTTTTATCAGTTCTGCAGTTGATTACTAGACATTTGAAGGTATGTATAGATTAGCTTTTAAAAATAGTTCTCTCTGGTATGAGAAAATAAAGATGTAAATGAGTTCTAGAATGTATTTTATATATTGTGAAATAGAAAATACTCAAAGAGAAATGGAGTGAAGAGGGAAAAATGAGATTATAACAAAAAAAAAGGAAACAAAATTTATGTATATAGGGGGTAGGGTGGTAGGGTGGGTAGGGCTATGGGAAAAAATGAGAATTGAGTTGTGTCATATACTCATTGTTGAGTGCAATCAGGACCTGTTATGTAATGTACCAATAAAGATTCCAATAAAAAACAAATAAAAAAGTGCTCTTATGAGTATTCTTACAATCTGTGTGTTGAAGTACTTATGCTTTTTGAAGCAAATTGGTAGATCACTGTGCATGTGCAGTTTATATGTGGTAGGTTCTTCCAACAGGTTTTCAACATATCATGCAATTTACACTTCTGTAAACAGAGCATGAGAGTTTCTGTTGTCCTGTGTTCTTCCTTGTACTGGACATTTTCTGTTTTTTTCTTTTAAATTATCAAACTAGTTTCCATGGTGTATCCGTGACTTAGTAGTGCAAATTTTATTTGCACTCTCATGATTCAGTTTGTGGGAAATGCTCATGTGTAAAGAACCTTTATGCTTTCAGTCTCCTTTTTTATTCCATTGTCTTTTTCTTACTGAATTGGAGGAATTCTTCAAGCACTTTGAGTCTTTTGTCATACATAAATGCTATATATATATATATATATATATATATATATATAATCTACATATATATTGCTTCTATATGTATATATTGTATGCATATATATATATTGCAAATAACTACAAACTTCTGTGAATTGCTTTCTTAAATGTAGCTTTGAAATGAAATACTTAATTTTATTATAATACTGTTTTGTCGCTATTCACACTATTGCTAATATATCATTCCATGTTAACTAAGACATCTCCCTCCTTCAAAATATTTTTAAAGTTTTTAAAAAATTTTAGTGAATTGTATAAATATAGGGATGCACAAAGAAAAAATTTTGCAAGGATAATACACCAAAGCAGACATTTGTGGAGTACACGCTATGAGCAATGTAGTGTAATTAGCTTTGTCATGAACATCAGAAAATTGTCACATGGAAAAATGTGAAAAGTATTTTTAATGAAATGATCAAGTATAAATATAAGTGCTCAAATTACTAGTGGTAATATAAAAGCTCATGTGAATTTTATTGACTAGGAGAAACAGATCCCAACATGAAGCAGTTACTTCAATTAGATTCCAGTTCACTCCTAGCACTAATGAATGAGTGGGCTGAGAAATAAATACTCTTTCCTGTCTCCAGTGTGCTCTGCATCCTGCTGTTCACTGTTCTTGGTCTTGATCCTGCTGTTACTCTGGCTCAGGCTCAGTATATAAAGCTGACCTCGTTCCCGTGCTTATATACAGTTTATGAGATTCTCTCAATGAGTCTTAAAAGGATATAGAAATTACACAGAGGAATAGGAAGATGGATCTTGTTTATTTTTTTATTGGATGTGAAAGTAACAGGCACAGAAAACAAGAATGTCTCAAAATTGTTTTGATGAGGACTCACGTTAAGAGAAATATAAATAACTGATAGTCATCAGGAGTGGAACATGTTTAGTTAGCTTTATCCCTTGTTGGAGAGATTCTGCCTGGCAAAATCTCATTCAAGGAAATGTTTTCTTGTTTCTCACCAAAGTGAATTGAGTCTCTTGATTGCCATTGATGGAAAAGCAGTGATAATCATGTTTTGTGAAGATTTGTGATTTTTTTCAGTAGGTATTACCCTTTTTAATGATCTTATATTAACATCAGAAGATTTTTTTCAAAAAAACTTGAGTATGTGTTACTAATATGATGTTTTTAAGTGAAAATTTTATGCATGATGGAATTGCTGCATCAGTTTTACAGTTTTTTGTTGTTGTTGTTGTTGAAGATTTTTTATTAGTACATATTTTTAGGAACCTTCCCAAGGCGTGAGGAGAAGGAAAACTGAAGAGACACAAAATCAGTTTAAAATCTGGAGGTCCCAGCAGGCTCATGCTTCGCTCTGACACAGGGTCCCAAACAACTGGCACGTCCTGGCTTATACCTTCAGAATGGGGCACAAGCAGTTAGAGTTCCACAGGGTTCACGTGCCTCTTGCCCTCCAAGATCCTTCCCTGGGTAAACGATTTGACCGCCCAGGTGCTATTTACTTTTCCCTGCAGCGTGTCAGCATGCTCCTGTGCCCTCCTAGTGCTCACCAAGAAGGCCACTTAGGCCTGCTTTTTCCCGTCTGGTCTTCCATACATATTTGTTAGACCTCATGAGTACATTCACTGCAGGCAGCACGTTCATATACATACATATTGAACATTAGTGCATTTTGCTTTCTCCTTTCATCTCTCCCTTCTGCCTCCATCTCTGCATCGTCTCATCAGCAAAAGGTTTACTTCCCTGTTTCCTGTCCTTTATCTTATGTTATGCTCTTTAAATTATATATGCTTGGGGCCAGGGATTTAGCTCAGTAGTTCCGGCGCCTGTCTTGCAAGCACAAGGGCCCGGGTTCGATTCCCCCACAACCACATACAATACTGGGCATAGAGACTCATGTCCAGCAGCAACCAGTACCACATACCACAGTGCGCTCAGGAGGCAGAGGTAGGAAGATTGCTGTGACGTGAATCTGAGGCTGAGCTCAGGGCCAGCCTGAACTACAAAGTGAGACTCTGCCTGAAAAATAAATAAATAAATAAATAATATATACTTAACTTTCTCATGTAAGACTAAACCATGTGAGAATTTACTTTCTGTGTCTGATATATTTCTTCTAGCACTAGGGTCTCAAGGTGTATCCATTTTTGTACAAATGACTGTGGTGTATCTTTATGGTTTGATTGTACTCTATTTTACAAATATCATTCATTTTTTGATGGCCACACAGGCCATTCCCAGTATTTAGCTATCTTTGAGTTTTGTGCTATAAAGATGAGTCTCTGTATAATCTCTTTATTTTCTTGGGAAGATACTCAAAAGAAAAATATCTAGGTCAAATAGAATTTCTGTTTTTAATTTTTGCAAGAATCCCAATACTGATGTCGATAGCAGTTATACCAGTTTCAGTTTCCACCAGCAATGTGGAAGGTTTCCTTCTCTTACAGCCACATGAGAATTTATTGTTTTTTTGAGTTCTTAATAAAACCTTCTCTTTCCAGAGTAAGATGGAAACTTGATAGTGTTTTAATTTGCATTCTTCTAATGCCCAACAGTGCTGAGCACTTCTTCATTTATTTATTGGCCATTTGGTCGTCTTTTGTGAAGTATCTGTCCATTTCAATTGCCAATTTTTTGGCTGGTCTTTCATTTTGTGAGGTGTAAAATGTTTGAGTTCATTACATATTCTAAATACCAGCCCTCTGTTAACCCTCTGTCAGGAATGTTATTTCTTTGTCTGTGTAGAAACTTTTTTTTTTTTTTTTGAGACAGTGTCTCGCTTTTGTAGTGAAGGATGGCCCTGAGCTCACTATCTAGCTCAGGCAAGGCTTGAACTCAGACACCTGGCATTATGGTACATGGTTGCCAGGTATCAAACTTGGGACCCTGTGCTTGCAAGTCAGACACTGGACCACTGAACTCAATCCCCCATGCCTGTACAAAAGATTTTTAACTTAATAGGATGCCATTTGTTGATTCTTGGTATTATATCTTGTGCAGTTAAGGTCCTGTTCAGAGAATTTTCCACTATTCCTTTGTCTCTAAGAGTTTTATCTATTTTATCTTTCAACAGATTAATTTTTCTGTTGTCTTATATTGGTGTGTTATTCATTTTGTTAAGATCTTAATACAAGGTGGGAGATAGTGGTCTAGATTCTGTCTTCTGCATGTGAATAACCAGTTTTTCCAGCACTGTTAATTAACAAGGCTATTTTTTCTAGTATATGTTTTTTATCCCATTTGTAAAAAATCAGATGACTGATTGTTCTTGTGGTTGTATGTGAATCTTCTAATCTTTTTCATTTAAATAAACACTCATTTTTATGAAGCACACTATTGTTTTTATCACTATCACTTTGTAGTATAAATTGAAATCAGGGATTACAATCCCTACTACTTTGCTAATGTTGTCTAGTAGTGCTTTTACTATTCTGATACTCTTAGCTACATATTTCTAATTATGTGAAGAATGCTATTGACATTTTAATTGGAATTACATTAAATTTATGTACCACTTGGGGTAGCAGGGACATTTTGATAATATTGATTCTGCCTATCCAGAAGCAGAGCATGTCTTTGTATTTTTCTGATGTGCTCTTCAATTTCTTTTTTCAGGATATTATAGTTTTCATGATAGATGATTTTCACTGCACTGGTTAGATTAATTCAAAAGTTTTAAATTTATTTTAAGATATTTTATTTGGATTTTTGAGTGGGTTTACTTGTGTAGAAGAACACTACTGATTTGTGTATATTGGTATTGTGCCCTGATACTTTGCTGGAATTATTTCTTGGTTCTAGGAGTCTTTGGCTGGTTTGGGTCTTTTTATGTAAAGGATCACGTCAACTTCATGATAGCAGCTCAGATTGTTCTTTTTGTATACATATCCTTTTTTTTTTTTTTTCTCTTGCCTGACTTCTCTGGCTACAATTTCAAGTACTGTGCTGACAAGGAGTGGTGAGAGTAGATATCCTTGTCTCATTCCAGATTTTATGGAAAGAGATTTCAATTCTTTCCCCATTTAGTGAGATGTTTCCAATGGATTTGTCATAATTTTCTTCACACTAAAGAGAAATGGCCTAAGGAAAAGGGCCTCTGATCTATCTTTTCTTTCCCTCTTTTTTTCTTGCGCTCTCTCTTTCTGTCTCTCTCTCTCTCTCATTCTTCCTCTCCTTTCCATGTTTATCTGTTAAATGCATGTCTGATTTTGGTCTCAAGGAAATGCCAGCTTCCTGTAATGAATATGGAAGTACTCCTTTCTTTTCAGTCTCATGTAAAATGGAAATACTCAAGAAAGCATATTGGAATTAAATTTTTCCTAAAATTCTGGTAGAATTCTGAAATGAATTCACTGGGTTGTTAATAGGGATTTTATTACCAGCTCATGTTTGTAAACTTTATTGACCCATTCTGAGTTTTTATATCTCTTAATTCAATTTTGGTAATTCATTTGTGTCTAGAGATTTCTCTATTTCTTGTAAGTTAAACAGTTTAATACAGTATAAATTATTAAGGTGGTTTCTTATAATCTTGTGGGAATTTCAGTATTTTCAGTTTTGAGTTCAGTTTTTTAATTTCTTATTGCATTTATATGAGTTATTTTCCCTTCCTTATTCTGTTAAATTTTGCTAAGGTTTTGTTAGTTATGCTTATTCTTTCAAAAAACCATCTTTGTTTCATGGATATTTTGAATTTTTTGTGTCATTTTCATTTATTTCCTCTCAGATCTTTGAAATGTTTTTCCTTCTATTAAATCCAATTTGGATGCTTTTTTTTTCCCCAAAGACTTTGAAAGCATCATTAGATTATTCTTTTCGAATTGCTGAAATCTTTTAATGTGTCCATTCATAGCTATATGCATCACTGTAACAGTTGCCTTCTTATGTCATATAAGTCTTGATATCTTGTGTTTCCATTGTGGTTTGATTCTAGGAATCAAATTTCTTCCCTGATTTCTTTTGTAATTCATTGATTATTCATTTATGTCAACTTTAATTTTCATGTGTTTGCATAATTTTGGTAGGTTTTTTTGTTTTTTTTGTTTTTTTTGTTTTTTTGCTGTTGATTTTTGGCTTTATTCAGTTTTGACAGCATGCAGCATATGATCTGGGTTTTTAAAATTTAAAGATGTTTTATGGCTTATGATATTTCCTATTTTGGGTAACATTCTGTGTGCTGCTGAGACAAATGTGTATTCTGTCATTTGATAAAACACTGTAGATATGTCTTAAGTGTATTTGATCTGTAGCGTGATTTGTTGCTAACATTTATTAACTTTTTGCCTGTTCTAATTATGTGAGTGAGAACTGAGTGTAATGTCTTTTCGTTGGATTGTTCCTTTTACTACTGTGTAGTCCCCTCTGTTTCCTCTGAATAGTTCTGGCTGGAAGTCTACTGTGTTTGAAAATGAGAAAGTTACTCCTGCTTGCTTCTGGGCTCTGTTTGCACCATTCCAAAAGAAAGCTTATAGACTTAACAGGGACTGGATGGAAACATATACACTACCTTACTCTATTTGAACAAAGAGAGGTGCTTCTGAGCCTGTTACTGCAGAGCTTAAAAAGTGGCAGGGCTTCTCATTCACTGGAAGTCTGAGGGTACAGTTCTATGGAGCTTAAGGCTGAAAACACCCAGGTCATAGTCATATTTTTGTAAGCACAATGATGAAAATTTACCTGGCATAGCTGCACCTAAAGTGACAACAGTTGAAACATTTGGCAAACAGACCAGCTTGGTCTCTATTTTACATATATTTATTCACTTTTAGTCTATCTGCTTTCTTTTGGAATGGGCTCATCTGCTGCATGCAACATACATTTTCATTTTATATTTTCTTCGCATTTGTGAATTTATGTCTTTTCCCTGGGAATTGAAGACCATTGATACTGATATTATTATAAGATGCTTACTGATAACTGTCATCCGATTGTTTTTGCACTGTTGATTCTTTTCATTTTCATTTTATTTTATGTTATGTTGTTACTTTGTTATTTTATATTATTTACTTTATTTTATGTCATTTCATTTTATTACTGTTCAAGTTAAATGTGTATTTTCCTTTAGGCCCCTTGGAGCTGGTGATCTCTGTCTCTGTCTAAGGTTCTCTGGAGTAGTTTCTGTAATGGAGATTTACTGGTTATATATTTCTTCCTTTTGGAAAATCTTTATTTTTATGGCCATTTTGTAGCCTAATTTTGCAGGATATAAGTTTAATTTAACAATTGTTTTCTTTTAGGGCTTGAAAACCTTCACAGTGAGCTCTCCCAGCCTTTCAAACTTTTGCAGTAATTTTAGCTGCTGGGCCTTTATGAAAGCCTTGCTACTTTCCACTAACAGCTTTTCATATCCTCCCCTTCAACTGAATTTCTGGATGCTTGATTATCATGTGCTGCAGACAGGGTCTTTTCTGGTGTGAGCTTTTCCAGTTCTCTGTTCCTCTAATAGTTAAGTAATGACCTCTTTTCCTAGATTTGAACCTTCATGAATAGACTTCTTATGTTTTTTGAAAGTTTTAAATTTGTCTTTGTTCCTGTAATTCCAGTATATTTAGTCACATGGTAGCTGCTGGACCCAGGTTGCTCAGTCTCCTGTCATTTTTCCAGTGTCACTGTGTTTATGACCTACTATATCCAACTGGAATTTAATTTCTGATTCTCTGTCCTCTTACTGGTCAAATCTGCTAGCCGTGCTTTTCAGTGAATTTTTTGTATCTTCAATTGCTGCTTGCTTTCCTTTCACAAATTCTAATTCCTTACTAAACTGTCATCCATATTTGCACAGTCTTATTTAACTCAGTTTATTCTTGTGTTTAAGCTCATTGAACATTTGGCTAGTAAAATTCCTTGTCTGATTAATAGAATCATCTTTAAACTTGGAAAACCATCTTTAAAAATTATTTCTATTTTTTTTTTCTTTGAGCTCTTTAAATATTTTGACTGTTGGGATTTTGGATTCTTTGTCTGAAACATCCTCAATTTCCAACCTGATAAGCTCAGTCTTCAAGGGGCTGAGGATGTCAGGCAGTGCCTTGTTGCCCTCCTTTCGCATGGGTCGATTGTTTTTGTGCTGTAGGCTGAAAATCAGAGTAGAAAAGCTTTCTTCATACTGTCTGAATCTCTTTTGTTCAAATCTGTATCCCTGCGATGTGCTCTCACAAGTCATTGCTTTGGTGTTCATGCTCCTCTTTAACCTGCTTACAGTGTTATTTGAGGGGCTTTTAAATGTCCAGCCTTCTGGGAGCTTGTGTTTGGTGGGGCCAGTCCTCCCGCAGGAGCAGGCGTCCGTGCTCCACATGCCTTCCTCCTTTTCTCTCCGATATGTTCTATTTCCTTTGCGACTTCCGGTTTTTCTATAAGCTCTTGCTTGATTCCCAGAGCTCATCTCACCTTTCTCTTTAATAAGTTGTTCTTGTTTAAGTGTTTGGATTCCAGATCCCAGAGCCTGTGAGGTGTTGCTGGCCTTCCACTGCCAGGTTCCCTCTTGTCTGGACTTCTATTTTCAAAACTTTCTCTCTCTCCTGTCTACCGTGGGTTCGGCACCATGCGAGGCCATATAAAGATTTAGAGGTTTTTTTTGTTTTGTTTTTTTTTTGTTTTGTTTTGTTTTTTTAAAGAAAGCACTTAATGAGCTTATAACTTTGTAAAAAAAAAAGGCTAAATCAATTATGCATTTTACAAAGGCATCGGTGGCATATGTGTATTGTAGAAATTCATACAGGTCGCAGTTGCCTAACAATCCACTTCTGTCTGAAAATATTAGTGCAAAACATAGACCAAGTTGGTCTGTTTGGCAAGTGATTCAGCTATTGTCACTTTAGGTTAGGCTGTGCCACTTAAGTTTTAATTTTTCTTATCTTCAGTGTATTTATAGAAATAGGACTTTGCTATTTTTAGCCTTGAACTCAGCATAGAATGCTGCTGTTGGGCTCCCAGTGACTCGGAAGCCCTGCCTGCTGCTTTTGAGGCTGTGCAGTAAAAGGTGAGAAATACTGGCTCAGAAGCGCCACTCTTTGTGAAGACAGCCTACAGGTGCGCTGGCCTGCAGAGCGCTGGCTGGTGTGGCACCCTTGCCATGGGGCTAACTAGAGTCTCCCAACCCACATTAATGCCCAGTGAGTAGTTTCACAATGACATTCATCAACCGTGGTACAGCCAACTGGAAGTTTCTTCATGTTGAACAGACTACCCAGCATAAAACACATGACTCTCTAGTATTCTAATACAATTCCTTTAAAAACTACTTTTTTCATGAAATAAAAATATAATTGATAAATCCAATTTGTTCTTTTAGCTGTGGAAACTTATAGTGATCAGAGAAATCATTACAAGTACTTATTTTCTAGATTTTTGACAGGTGATCCTACTTATTTTTCTTGGTCCATTCTCTACCCTTCTTCACTCTGTGCCTGGGAGACTCAGTGCTTCAGCTTACACTGTTTAAACTTTGAGGAATCTCCAAATTGATCCCCATTTAGGAGTCCCCATTTAGTTTGACCAGTTGGGCCTGTGTCATGTAGGAGAGGAGGGAATTATTCTGTGATTTTTTGGGGCAAGGGACATATGATAAGCAGAATAATGGTCTTTTAAAGATATGCACATTCTAGGGCCAGGATTTAGTTCAGTGCTTCTGGCACCTGCCTTGCAAGTGCAAGGACCCACGTTTGATCCCTGGTAATCACATACAACAATGCTGGGTGTGGAGACTCATGCCCACCAGCAGTGAGCACCACATACCCAAGAGTCAGGCATGATGGCTCATGCCTGTAGTCCCAGCACTCAGTAGGCAGAGGCACGAGGATTTCTGTGAGGTCAAGGCTGAGATCAGGGCCAGACCACACTAAAAAGTAAGACCCTGTCTCAAAAGAGAAAATAAAAATAAAAATAAAAGATATACATGTTCTACTCCTTGAAACAATGAATGTGATACTTTAAAAATATCTTTTCTTGCAAATGAAAGCAACATTAAAATTTCATCTAACTCCACAAAGAATGGCTGCAATCTCAGAATTAGCTAGCAACAAATGTTGGCAAGGCTGCGGAGAAGGAACCCTTCTCGCTGGGTGGGAATGTAGACTTCTACAACCCCTATGGAGATCAATTTGGAAATTCCTCAAAAAATTACATTTAGAGGTGTCATTTGACCCTGCTATTCCTCTGATAGGTATATACACAAAAGAATTGAAAGATTCATATCTCAGTGACATAAATGTACCCATGTTTTTAGCAGCTCAGTTTGTGACTACTAAATCTTGGAAACAACTCAAATGTCTATCAGCTGGAGACTGGATAAAAAATTGTGGTTCTTCTACAGAATGGAGTATTACTACTCTGCCATAAAAAATGATAAGTTTGCATCATTTATACTTAAATAGATGTACCTTGAAGACATCCTCATAAGTGAATTAGATAGGTATCGCATCTTTTAAATATTGCATCTTTTCTCTGGTATGAGAAAATAAAGACGTAAATGAGTTCTAGAATGTGTGTTATATATTGTGAAATAGAAAATATTAAAAGCAAAATGGGGTGAAGGGGGAAAAACAATGAGATTATAACAAAAAAGAAAGGAAACAAAACTTATGTACATAGGGGTTGGGGGTGGTCTGGTGGGTAGGAGTATGGGAAAAAATGAGAATTAAGTGTGTCATATACTAGTACAAATTCCCATTGTTGAATACAATCATGATGTGTAGATGTAATGTACAAATAAAGGTTTCAAGTCAAAAAATATCTTTTCTCTTTCACATCCCATATGTTTATACTAACAACTCTTCAAGCTAGAGATTGACAAAAGCAGTATAATTATGTTTTTCCATTTATTTGATTGTTTTTCTTTTCCTTTCTAAAAAATTTGGATTCATTGGTACATTTTACGTATCCTCTGTGATCGCATTGATCATTGAGAATTTGTACCTGTACATGACATATCTTGATTTTTACTTTTTCCCATTTCCCTGAATCCTTTCAGCCCCTCCATCCTCCCTACATACATAATGGGTGCACACTGAGTTCATACTCACAAGCGAAACAAATAGACACACATCTAATTACTATGTTGTCTGTCTAGTGTGAGAAGCACAAGGTGTAAATGAGGTCCAAATGTGTAATAGGTATTGTGAAAGATGAAGATAATCTTTGAAGTGGAAGAGGAACTAGGCAGGGAGAAGGGGAGAACAAAGAAGGGAAAAAATCTGAAGGTAAAAATGAAGATATGAAAAGAAAGTCATGTGATACTTTCATGAAGGAACTTTGCAAACACGATTAAGGATTTGGCGATGAGGAAATGATCTGGGTGCGTTCAACGTAACTACAAGTGTTCCTATATGGAGAGAGAAGAAGTCAGAGATGGAGGCACAAAAACGATTTGAGTGATGGAGCTGCAAGCTTTAAAAATGAAAGAGGACCACTAGTCAAGGAAAATGAGAAGAATCTCAAGTGGGGGAAAGCATGTAAAACCTCCAGAGATTTCGCATCCGTTTCTGTGAGTGTTTGTAGGAGCTCTGCTTTAAAAATATGATGACTGCTGCTGCTGAAGGTCATCGAGCAGAAAGACAGGCTCCTAAAAATAGTATGGCATGACCTCACCCACCTTCCTCATGGGATATGGTGCTCCATGATTCTTGGTACTTCCCAAGGTCAAAGTGACCATGAAATATAGAGATTCTCTCAATTTAGGCAACTGAGGCAACCACAACTAAAGATGTTCATCCTGGTAGAGAACTTCCAAAACTGTTTTGGGAAAATGAAAGAATAATGAGATAAGTGAATGTGAACCCAGGAGAAGTATTTTGAGGAGAACTAATGGTATTGTGTCTTTACTGCAATTCCATTAATTGAAATATTCACCTTTTATATAACCGCACCTCATATGGAATGCTTTGTTATACAGAAGCTCTTTTCTGATTTTAGGTAGTTAGAATAATGATTTCTTCTACGTTAAATTAATGTGTGTAGCTCTATGGTAGTTATTTGCATTCATATTTTCTCCTTTGTCATACTCTGATATTTGAAGACAAAGAATGATTGAAATTACCACCTTTCTGCATTTGCAGTGCCTTGTGTGAGGCCTGTGATATGTGTCTTCTGGAAGTTTTCTATTGAATTAAATTTATAAGTGTTTAATCAAAATTTATTTGACAAAAGACTTTATTCCAGACCTGTAACAAATGCAAGTTACAGAAAAAATTATGAGGCAGATTTGTATAGCAGGGAGAGAGCTAACAGATAAACAGCCTGATTTAAGATGCAAATAGCTTGTGAATTATAAATGTCATATTCCTATCACAGGATTGTTCATTTAAAATTTGTTTACTCAGTGGATTGAATGAATGTTCAATACTTAGATTAAGCAAACCCTGGGATTGAACCACTCAAAAATGATATTGAATACTGGAAGAGATAAAAGAAAATAGCATATTTTACTTTAGTACAACCAAAAAGAATTTATAGACAATGTGGAATCTTTAATTAGAGATGACTGAGTTTGTTTGGCAGAGAAAGTAATTGTAGAAATATGGCAATTTTTGGAGGAATCTAGGGAAGAAAGAGAACAATGATAAAACTGATATGAGTACAGTAAAGAATGAACATAAATAGTAATCAATAATATCAGACCATAATGAACAGCACAGAGGAGATAGAATGAAATCCTATCAGAAGAAGTGCCAACCCCCCTCCCCACATTTTCCAACTCCTGTCACAGTTTAGCAGAATTCCCATTTTGTCTATCCGTGGTTCAGTGAGATATTTCTTATTTATGGGAAGAGAGTTCCAGAAAAGAATATTTATTATTCTTAAGCATGGTTCATACAGTTTTTGTACCCTTTCTTTTCTGAAACTTTATGCTGAGCGAGATCATTGAGATTCAGTCATTCTTCAGAACCAACAGAATTCCTCCTGACAATAAAAGCATGGGATATAGATCAACATTATCTCAATTTTTCAAAGAAGAAATTGAGGGAGATAAAAATTGCATAGGTGCAGGGTTTGAATCTAAATAACCTTGAGCAAGACCTTCTGTTTCTCCATTTTGTTACAGAAACAATAATTAGGGAAATTTTATAATTCCAGATATGGAAAAAAGTTACAGTAGATTTTACAACTGAAATATAGCCTCTCATTCTGGAAAGAATAACAGTAGTAACATCATTCCCCATCTCATGGGAAACTTCTCTCTGGCTTTTCCTGTGCATCTGAGACTCAAAGGCCAACCCCAGCTTCAGTGTTTTTCAGATGAATCGATTAATCATCCTATATAATATGGAATTAAAAAATGCAGAATCCATTCCATCTTCTTGGCCACTAGATATTCTAAATTGCTCTCATGACAATTAAAAGAAAGTGAGGTCAAGGTCAAAGAAAGGAGTCAAGTCTGACAAGTATGAAGTACGAAAAGAAAGATAAACCCTCCCCAAATTTTATTTTCACATTGTGGAGCATTATATTATACAGTGAAAACAGCAATATTTAGATAGCTCTCTTCAGTCCCACTAATGAGCTGTGTGATCTCTGGAAGTTCACTGAATAGTGAAAGGAGAGCAGAGGCACTGGTCTAGGTCATTCCTTCTTCTCCTGCACATTTGACAAAAATCTCTAGTGACAAAGCACAGAGACAGCAGTTCTTGATGTAATCTCCAAAGACCACATCATCTGGTTAATCTAATTTGACCTTCAATACAGACACTACTGCTACTAGTCAGGCTGATGTGGAGACAAAAAGGGAGGAGGCCTCACCATGAATATGCACTCGCCGGAAGAGAAAGCATTCGGTTAGACAGACGCCAAGTCCTCTGTGTAAACCGCGCTTGTACATATCTGTGAGGTGAGAAATTTTTAAATTGGATACAGAAAATTATAAGAAGCCAAGTGAATGACAGGTAGAACAGGATTAGGGCAGCTTTAATAGTGAAGGATTGTTATGTTTATTCTCTGTAGAATTTTTAAAGACTTCTCTGCAGCTGGTTAATCAACTTGAAGCATTTTTTAAATGGTAGTGGGAGGCAATTCTTTGGGCCTAAAATAACTAATCTGTTCAGTAATTTTTTTAAACAAGAGTCCTGGGTTTCCCATGTAGTTTAAAAGAAGAGTTACAATTCAATTTCTCCTTAAAGGTGCTCACCGTGGGATAGCAGCCCTTTAAGGAACCTACTGATAGTTGCTTGCACGAAGACTAATTTGATGTGAGTGGGAAGAGCAGCCCAGCAGTGCACAAGAGTCATGGAGGTTAGGTAGAGACCTTTGATCAGTTGTTGAATGTTACTTGATAGGGCATTATTATGCCCGATTTATAAGTGGTAAAATGGAGGCTTCTAAAAGCTGATTTGACAACTAGAAAGGAATTAGTTAGTGCTCCAATTGGGATCTAGACTCTGTTACCAAGTTCAGATTGGTGATCTCATCAAAAGACTTGCATAGAGAAAGTCAGAGCATTCATGATGTTTATTTATACCCATTTATGCATCTCTTAATTGTTCTGAAGGGAAGACGAGCTCCTCATGTCTCCTAGTCATTAAGCTCACAAATAAAGCTCACCAAAATGTAATCTGCGGGAATAAGATAGTAAAGAGGTTCACAGTCCTGAAGAAAACAGTCCAACGAATCCACTGAGATGCCACCATAATTGCAGTGTAGAATTTTTATTGTAAAAGTCCACATGTTAAGCGATTTTCTCTGAGAAAAGGTTTTCAAATACATAGATAGGGAGAAGCTGATAATTAAGGATTAGACTATAATTAATAAATATATCATATTGCCAGTACTATGCAAACATTGGAAAGCTAGCTTTTTTTAGTGTCCTCTTTTCAAGACACACTTCAGGTTGACAATAAGAACATATTTCCCATCGTTGAAACTTGCCAACAACTCTCCCCAAAAATCAACATTTAATATTTTGACAGTTTAAAACAAATAGAATAATTCATTCTATATACATTTGAGGTTAAGCACTACAGCACTGATACATTGAAGGTCTGTAAAGTTGGCAGCTAAATATACTTCAAGATTCATTCAGATGAATTGATGAATACTTTCCGTGATTTTATATCCACAAAGCCACTCTGTCTTCTCTATTCTCTTAAGATTATCTATAAAATTAGACTAGCTGTCATTAAATTCTAAGAGAAATGATTGCCATAAAGCATAACTGACAAATACTATTTTAGAAAAATAAGGATTCAGGATGAGTATATGAAAATTGGGCTGAACTCATCATGTTTCAAGTCTACGGCAGTCATTTCTTTTTAATTATAATATAATCTAATGAGGCTTAATGACCTCTATGTAAGCCATTCATTTATTCTTTCGTTTATTTTTTCAGAGTATAGAATTCTACATTCTAAACACCAGTCCAGTATGAATCTTGTTTTTATGCCTTTCATAAATTCATAAGCAGCATTTTGGATGTGTCAGAACTGACTCATACCCAAATTTGGAAAAAATAATAAACTCCACACCCTGATAATCATTTCTGTACACACACATAGGACAGAGGTACTATTTTAAGAGAAGTACAGACTTTGCCTAAAACAGTTTTTTTCAAGATGAAAAACTAGCCAAAGTTCATTGGATCCTGTGGGTTTTTTTCCTATAAGATCTAAGTTCACTTGCTAATACCACTGTCAAAAGATGGTTGGTTACTCTTTCCAAGGCCGAGTCAGAGAGATTAACCAGAAGCTTATGAGGGCAACTGAACTCAAAGTCTGTTCACTGAGCCTTATGTGCCAGGCACTGTGCAGGGTGCTGAGGACCCACTGAAGAAATGACAGGGATTCTGCCCACAAGGCACTCACAGTTCTAAAGCATATCTTAAGGAGGAGAGTAAGTTCTGTTAAGAATTATCATCCTAAAAGGAAGAAAAAAATCACGGCAAGCACATACCATTACTTTATATCCCATTTAAGGACTGGGCTTATTTAGAGTTGGCAAATGTCAATTATTCGGCCTATTCTTTACTTGAAGTTTGTAATATGTCATACAAGGAAAAGAAAAGCTTGAATCATCATGCAAAAGGGGGAAAGCATTGAAATTTCTTCCCTCCAATTCCAAACTCAAATCTTTGTAATTACACTCATGATTCTTTTAAAGCCCAAAGACACAAAATAAAAAACAGTACATTATGACGATAACTTCAGTCCATTTATTTTGGCTCTAAAGAGAAACATGCATTAAACTTGAAGCGTTCTATGTTACTGAAATATTTACATCATTGTACATGTGATGTGGAGGAAAGTTTCCTCCTGTCTTGGAAAAAATATGTGACAGATTTCTAAACTAGGCTTTTCTATTTAAACTGAGTTGTGATTCTTCTCAAATGAGGGACATGTTCTTTTGTGCTCAACTTTATCACCACTTGACCCCGAGTGCACACATGGTAGGGGTTTGGGCATCTTCGTCTAATCATGTCATGAGTCAGATAAGAATAGCACTACCACATCAATAGCCTGTATTGGTTGCTCTAAGTGAAAAACACTCGCTTGGTCTCAATGCTCTTGCCCTCTTTTTACTTTGCCTGTCGGGTTTGAAACAGCACACACTGGAATCAAGTTACACTAATTAAAGGAGAGTTGGGCAGAAACAGATTCTACAGTGTACCATGTTATAACATAAAAACAAACTCAGATCATTACTGACTACGATTCTTTACATGGACTTAGAAAGGACATTTTCTTTCCATGAGATTCAGCGGGTAAGATTCACCCTTATCAATAAAACCCATGTGTCTTCACAGATACAGGTAGGAGACCCAGTAAACCAGATTGAACAAGCAGAAGGCAGTGGGGAAAAAGATGCGAGCGTAGGAGTCCATTTTGGCAATGCGGATATGTATCCTCCCGTGTCTCCATGCTCCTGTCCGGCAGTCTTCAAAACAGCAGAAGAAACTGGCACAGTCCTTGCCATCCAGACATTCGTACCCATATTCCTCATCCCTCTCCTGAAGGTGAGTGGCATTGTTCATTTGAATGGTTGCAGATCGTGGGCGGATATCAATGGTAGGGGCCTGAGGCAAGGGTAAGGAGGGAGAGGAAACAAAGTCAGTTACCCTTGGGAAATCTTGGACTCTTTCTCCACAATGTCACCCATGGGATGATGGATCTGAAAATGGATACTCAGGAAATTGCTATGACACCGTGATCTACAATGATAGAATTGAACTCAGAAGGATAGCACATTTGCAGATTTCAAAGTTGGAGCTTAAGCAGTGCAGCTGAAAATAATATCAAGCTAATGGCTATAGCAAGAATATCGAACACCAAAAGAACTCAAAGTTTAAAGATTTAAATCAAACTTGTTCTAGTAATCATTAGACGTGAAGTTGGTTAACATGAAGGCATTTCATGGTATTGCATGTGAGTGAAACGGAAAAATAAAAATGCATCTATTTTGAAATCAAATTTCATGTCATGCTTACTTGTAGGCAAATAGAAAACCTCATCACACTGAGCAAATGTGTCAAATGATGTTAATTAATAGGAAATGCTAAATATATGTGTAAATATAAACATTAAAGCTTCTTGACTTTATATTACAAAAGCTTAAATTTTAGGAAAATATGATGCTCTACCTAACATTCTCTAACTTTAAGCTTAAGAATGTCTGTAATATTTACATCCATGGTTATGAAAATTTCAAAAAAAATAAAGAATGTAAACACTTATCAAACTCAGCATTTGAGGAGAAACTAATACTAGTTAGCTACAGGCTAATGTAACATTTCCTTCCAGAGCAATAACAGAATTTCTATAAAACTAAAAAATTTGCATAATTTTAATTTGTCTGAGTTAGCTCTGAGATATTATATAAACAAATCCTACTTTCTTAGCAAGGTATCAGAATTAAATAGAAATATCCATGCTGTATTTCATATAGGCTAGTAACAGCTATAATGTAAAAGGATGGATATTTTAACTTAGTCCTTTAAAGACAGCATTTTGTTATAAAATTCATAAATACAGTTCAGGAAATGGAGAGTAAGTTTACAAAACAACATTTAAAGTCAAATTTTTGATTGAGGATTTAGAGAGTAAGACAGTTTTAAAAGAATGAAAGTGAAATTGTATCACATTTTAATCTGAGGAGAAAGGGTCAGATTTGACTTTGATGTGCAGAGACACCTTTTTTTACTCATGACATATCATGTGCCTTACAGCTTAGGAGCTTGGAGTAAGATTCGAATCTCTGTGAATTAGTATGTATTTGCTGAATCACTTTAGAAATCCACAGAACTTTCTCCATCTTGAACATGTTATTATTAGTAGAATGCTTAAATGTCTACTCATAAAAAAAACCAAAACACCATGTAAGCATCAGTACTTAAATTCAGCAATTGCATGCAGTGAATTCCCATTCCAAAACATTATACCTTGAAGGAAAACATCCGAAGAAGCTTTGGTTTGTGGACAGAAAAGAGAATCGCATTTTTTTAATAAAAAGAAGAAAAAGGGGAGCAGAAAAAAAGAGACAAAATAAGATAAATTAAAAATATATTTTGAAAACAGAGTAGTTAAAACAAACTAAAATTATGAACACAGAAGAGGAACTCTGAGCTTTGGATAAAATATATTCTGGAGGCAGGAAAATGGAACTTTCTGATTCTAGAGAAAGCATCAGTAAATTACCCCACAACTATGTGACTGTAAAAGCCAATCTTGTTCAGTTGTTAATAAATTACCTATTATCTGATAACCTTGTGTAGAAAAACTACTAATTTATATTCTAATTGCCATCAAAAAGGCTTTCATAAGTCAATCTTGACAAAATGAGCCAAGATAATATTACCCAAGAAAATGAAAATTTAGCTTTTCATTCACCATTTAGGGTCCTGCTGGCATGTATAAATTAATACATTAGCTTAAAGGGAGAAATTTTCTGGTAATATCATTTTCTCACTTCCTTGAATCCTCTTTCTTCTTTTTTCCTTTTACTTCCATGACCTTACATTAAAAACCCAACTATTTCTATTTCTGCAACAAATCCACTCAGCAGTGACACCATGGGTAGAGAAGACCGTAGGACTTTTTGTTAAGAGCTCTCTACAAGTTGGCTGAAAGCCAGCCCTTGTACCTTCATTATGGCTGGCAGGTAGGAACGTGGAGTGTCAAAGCAGCTGCCTTGGGAGGGAATGAGTTGGAAATTGAAAGAGGGGAAGCAAATAAAAAACAACACCACAAGGAAAATAAAATGAGAATAGAAAATATACAACAGCAGAGAGAGCCAGACAAGAGGAAGGACAGCATAAAGTATAGTACATGTTTGGGAAATTAAAAGTAATCATTTCTGCTTTCATGAATCACCAAGAATAATTATGAGTCTTTCTTTAACTGTTATATAGTCTCATACTCAAATAAATATGTGCCATTCGTAGAACTTCATGTGGACTTCTAGTCTTTATACTTTAGGGTGAAAAGTTCATGCGTTCCATAATTACCACTGTGAGCCAAAACCGGGCACCATCATCAAGCGTGAGTGGATGACCACTACCTCAGTTCCTCTCCGTTAAGGTTCCCAGGAGCCACACGGTGGGAACAGTTGGTTAAACTAGAGCTATGTGCTCTCCCCAACACGCACATGGAACCAAAGTTCCTTAGGCATTAAATGTTTGTGTTTTAGCCTCACTGTAGAAAGTTTAGTCCAAGCCAAAGTTGTCCTATCTTTTCCCAAATCCCGTAGACAGTGAAAGAAATGTAGGTTGTGATTTTATGCATCATCATCAGCTGTCATCAACAATTACTAAAGATAAGGATTTTTATGTGACTTTTTCATAATATTTTTGATGAACTTTTGCTTATTAACCTCCATTACTACATTTATTTCTCAAAGCAACCTTATAAGACATTTATTTTCAACACTAATCATTTTATGTATAAGAAAACAAAAAACAAGGGAGGTTAAGTAATTTCCTCAAATCATAGTGAGCCATTTATTTTAAAAACAAAGACATACATGTTAATATGCAGTCAGTAAAAGTTCTCTGATAACAACACACATGTAAACATGCACACATTAAGTTATTTGTAAAAGTGTGTTTCTTAAATCTTTAAGAATCTGAGATTTCCCAGTAAAATGCCTTGGAAGAAAGTTTTAGAATTTAAGGTATTATAATACATTAGACAGAGACATGAAAATTAGTGAAAGCTAGAATAAAGGCAAATAGAATACCAGTGCAATCCTTAACAACAGTTTTAATTCCCAAAAAATGAAGACAGCAGGTAGTTACATTAGGAAAAGGTCTCTCTCTAATAATTGGTGACCATAAATTTATCCTTTTTGTGATGTCAAAAACTCACTCATCCTCTTTTCATTGAGCCTTAGTCACACAGATCAGCTTACAAAAGAAAAACAAGCAAAACTCATATGGTCTTTCTGCATAAAATCACAGTAGTCCCAGGGGGAAATGATACATACAGGATTTTTCTTCTTTTTGTCTTTGTCCTTGCTTGGTTTCCGATTGCTGACAAAGTAATGCAGGGTGCCGTACTCCACCAGAGCAGAGAAGACAAAGATGAAGCAAACAGATACGAAAAGATCCATGGCTGTCACATAGGAGACCTTGGGGAGAGATTTTCGGGCAATAGTGCTCAGGGTGGTCATTGTCAGGACAGTGGTGATACCTAAAGAGAAGCACAAGAAAGCGGATGGTGACATAGCATCATCCAGTTCATAATTTAGTCCCTAGTGAAATATCATTTATTGTATGACTTCTAATGTGCATCCTCAGTAACTGGGACAAAAGGTGTGGCTAGAATTAATGCTCCCTCCCTACAAATATTGCTGTCTACTGGGTATTAGTTATGATGGCATGCACTGAATAATGGTAAGTATATTAGATTTGATCCTGCTTCTCAGATCTTATATATCAGTAAAATAGATAAAGTCTAAATCAAATTAACAAAGGAAAACCTAATTTTATTTTATTTTATTTATTTATTTATTTATTTATTTATTTATTTATTTATTTTGAGACAAGGTCTCACTTTGTAGTTCAGGCTGGCCCTGAGCTCAGCCTCAAACTCACATCACAGCAATCCTCCTGCTTCTGCCTTCTGAGTGCTGGGATTTCAGGCATGAGCCACCACACCCGGCACTGTGGTATGTGGTTCTGATTGCTGCTGGGCATGAGTCTCCACACCTAGTATTGTATATTGTTACATGGGGAATTGAACCGGGTTCTTGCGCTTGCAATACAGGTGCCAGAACTACTGAGCTAAATTCCCAGCCCAAACCTAATTTTAAGTTAAAGAATATGTCATGGAAAAAGGCCAGGATGGTGATGACCTAATTAGACCAGTGCTCATGAATAATGACCAATCTTTTGAGCTCTTTTAAGCCATACCTCTCTCACAAGTGTGACTCTTTGAAGGCCCCTTCCAGGAGTTAATATTTGAAGTCAATCTCCAAATGTAACAAAGACCAAACTTTTGACTATGAGTACATCTGTTGAGGGTTCTAAGATGGAAATATTGTTTACTTACAGTGTTTTTGAATGTCTGGCATATAGGGAGGGAAAGGGAGATCATGGCAGTGGTGGGGAAAGAAGTTATATCATGCAGTCCTTTCAGAACATGTTGGTTTTATTCAAAGAGGAAAGAGACATCATTCAGAAGTATTGAATAGAAGAGTTACGTCCTGTGTAGATGACATGATAAGATTGGAGAGTTATTCGTTAAGTATTACAGCATTGAAAAACTTATCTCAGAAATGACCTAATAAGTAGAATTTGCTAAAAACTTTTTTATTCTAGGTGTTATCATAAATATTTTATGTACATTATTTCTTTGTATTTGTGCAATGGCTATTTCCATTCTGATTGTAGAAGTGAGAAAACAACTCCATACCTAAAAGTTAGTAAAGATTCAGAAGTACTTGATTATCTGACTTTCATCTGAGTTCAACATCTGACTTTAAAAACATTTTTTCCTATATTATATAACCTACCCAAGAAAAATACTCCATGTGGTTGGTTACTGAAGGGGACTAAAATTAATATAACCTGTGTGCAACAACCCAGGAGCATTCAGAGGTTCTTTTGGAAAAACTGTCTAAGAAATGCATTCTGGATTGAGCATTTGATTAGGTTCAAGACTAAGCAGTACAAACTTTATCATCTTAACCATCTGAATCTCTGTCTCCTCATCTTTTGGACTAACTCTTCAAAGGTCCAATTTTAATATTACTCTGTGATTGTCAATTTGTGTTTCCTCTAATGACTATCAGTATCTCTTTCTACTCCAGAAATAGTGCATCTATCCCTTTGTCTTCACCAACTATGTTATTTCTCACGGGTGAAAATAGCTCACAAAGATGACATCATTTAGTAGCACACAGTGACTACTGCTGCTGACCAAGAGACTCTGAAAAGACAGTCAGATCCTCCTGGCTCTTAAGGAGGTGCTCGGTGGCTCACAGGGAACCAGTCAAATAAACTGAAAGAGCATGGGGCAAAGAAGCTCAAGAGAAGAAAAGTGGCATCATCCAGGACAGGAGAAGAAATTTCCTGACAGATGGTTCACTAGTCAAATATGCTCAGAAAAAAGCCAAAGAGCATTAAGAGAAGTTTTAAAATGGACACATTTCTTCCTAGTCTCTTAAGTTCTTGTTTGTCAGAGCTATTTTTAAAACATTTAACCATGTCTCCAAGAACATGTGGCTCTCTCAGGTCGTAAAAACTTAGCTTAACATCAAAATTTTCAATGTACATGTGGTGTTTTGAAATTCCTCTAGAGAGAGAAAAGAGGGCTTGAGTTGAAACAACTTTACAGGAAAGAATAGATTTGAATAAAGGAGAGGAGTGACCAAGGGAATTATTCTTATAAAAACCTTATTATTCAGTGTCTAAAGATCTATCTTATATTTTCTGGGGCAACAGATGTATCTCATGACCATTGTAAACTCACAGTTGAGTATAGTCCTGGGTCTCAGTACATACTTATTGAATGAAAATGGGAAGTAAAGAATCAATAAGTGATATATATGTCAGTGATCAAAGAGACATCAATTTGAGTACAGGACTCCATATTTTTGATATGTAAGAGATAGTTTAACAGTGTTGGCCAGATACAATATGAAGGACTTTATATATCACCCAATAAAATTTTTATAATCTCTATGATATATCTTCTGTTACTCTTTTTTTCTTTTTGCAAGGGAACACACTGATCAAAGAATGAAAAAAACAAACAAACAAAAAAACTTGTCCAAGGTGCTAGGTGTTAAAGAAGAGACAGAAACCTAGGCAGTTTGACATTCAGTTGTGTGCTGTGAACCACACTGCTTTATATGAATAGCATGCAGCATGAAGCCACAGGCATTGGGAGCTACTACAGCTTACAGTACTGATTTGGGCAAATAATGGGACTTGAGACTCTTCTATATATTGGTGGGTGATAGATCCTTTAATACAGGGCCTAATGGAAGGAAGTTAGGAGCTTGGTTATGGATCCCATACGAAACGACTATTACAGGAAGACAATGTCTAACAGTTTCAATAAAAGTTAAGAATTGGTATCATTGATTTTGAAGAATGAAACTCTGTTTCTTAGGTTTAATAAGCTTTAATTGGGCTATTTATGGATTAATTCATATTAGAGTTCTTGATCGTACCTAAGGATAGCAATTTTTATCAAAAACTTCAAGATTAAATTGGAGCCATTGTTTTTTTCACAATCAGGCCTCAAGCCACACTTGACATATGATGAGTGAAAATGTCAGTATTTGTGGTGGATAAGACAAATAGATGCATTCATTTTAGAAAATTTGGCATGAGATATTTTGAGCAAACACATCCTGACACAGAAATGATAGATTCATCTTGGCCTCATGGATGTGTATCACAGCCATGTAATGTATAATCTTTAATAAGGACTTGATGGTATTTTCAGGATGCCATGTGGAGCTACAGGGAATAGCATTACTATCACATTAAGAGTAAGAAATAGAGACATCACAGTTGTATCTGATTCACCATCTGACAATTTGATACTTAAATGGTTTTTAAATTTAGTTTTATTAAATAAAAGAGGTTAGACTCCTCTTACCTGGGGTAGATGAGAACTATAATTTTTACCTAGAAAATAAGCTTTACAGAGGTGTCCTTTCACCTCTGAAAACAAGGGTGAAAAATACTTTTTTTTGTTTTCATGCTTCATCATGATAATTTAGTAAATTTCACTGGCTACCATCTGTGTTCCAAGCTATATAAAACATCACCAGCCTCAGGGAGACTGTGCTCCATGCACCAGTCATGTTCGCTCAGAAAACAGCTGATACCTTTGAGCAATAGCAGCACATTTATCTCTCTCATCCAACAACTTGGGTCTAGCTGTTCTTCAGCAATGAGTTTAAAGTCTGCAGACACAAGCGTTGAGAGTGATCTCCTTTAACTCTTGATTGTCAACATTTGAAAAGATAAAGAAACTCAATGAAAACTAGAGAAGCATTATAAAAAGGGAGCATTAGGATCATCTTTTTAAAAAATCTGACCACCCAGACCATGCTTTCGAGAAATTAATCACTTGTCATGTTCGTTCTGATGGCATAGTGCTGGGTCTCAGTAAGAGCATGCCAAAGCTGGAAATAACCAAACAACACGAGTCCCTATGCAGTCCTCAGGAGCTTCTCCCTTTTTCCCAGACTCACCTCAATCTCTTCTTCAAACATAGTCTTTCTGCCAATGGACAGTTTTAGTGAGGGATTGGATGTACTACCTACTTGGTCATACAAGGGGCTTTGGCCAGCAGGAGTCCAGGCATCAAGAGAAGAGATTAAAATCTTTTCCTCAAAACATTTTTTCCATGCATGGTTAATGGGAATATATCAATGTATTTTTCTGTGTACTCATAATCATATACAGTAATTAAATAATTGTGGGAGTACCAGCTGTGTGGTAAGCTCTGTGCTGAAAGGAAAGCTATCTACATTCTGATCTGAGGAATGGTCAAGCTCCTCACTGGTGACAAGTAATAATCCTCAAGTATTAGACTGCATGTATTTTGAGTTTATTTCAGCATGTAGCATTCGACATTTGAATTGCTGAATAGACTTGTAACACAAAGTACTGTGTATAACAGGAAAAATTAAAATAGCTTCATTGTGAAACAGATGGAGAACTAAATTAGATTTGGAAGAGGACAGATATTCAGAAGATGTCTTCTCTGGTAATCATTGTCTTCCCTCAGCTTAACAACCTAGTACAACTCATTTTATCAGAAAAAGCCTACAGTAGCCGTCATCTCTGGGGCTGTGCTCTCTTCGGTGTTCTTTGCATAGAATGATTTTATGTAAATGCCACAAGTAAAATAGAGAAAAGGATACATGTTTTGCACGTAAGAGAACTGTGATTTGTAGAGAATAACAGGCATTCTAAGGTCGTAGTGTGTGTGACTTGAATTTCAAAACTGTCAGACTTCAGAATCCAAATTCAAAGCAATGACATGACACCACTTTGTTAGTCAGAGAGCTAGCAAGGATGTGCTTCTAGACATCACACAGGTGATGGGAGGGAACTGTGGTATTAGACTCAACTTCCCCTTGCTTTGCACTTAGTTAGGATTTTACAGAGTTTTGTGTACTGTGAGCATTTCATTCACCAACTTAGGTTCTAATGGCTTTGCTTAAGAGTATATAAGGCTTCTTCCTCAGCTCACGCAAATATAACACTAATATTACTAATATGATAGTACATTGAACAAATCTCAAATAATCTCCAAAAAGGCATTTTTCCTAAAATTTTGTAGGTAAATATATTTTTCTTAAAAAATACTCTTTTCTTTGGCTCTTTGATTAACAATCAATTATTTCAAATATCACCAAAATAAGTACAGGTGTTACAACCAACCAGTGGACTTTTGTATGCTGGGAAATGTATAATAATTTGCAAAAGAAAAGAGAGAAGCCCAATTTTGAGTGTTGGGATGTTTATGTGCACTACCATGCTGGCTGATGTCTAGCTATGTACACAGCAAGAAGAAACACTGGTTTGGAAAAAGATCCAGTTTCCAAGGATAGGAATGTGCCAGTGCAGCATATCAGCACCTAGTGCCTAAAGCAAAACTCTGTTGACAATAGATTTTTTGTTTTGTTAATTAAATTTATTTTAAAGTGTGCTTTTAAAAGAAACCCCTATTGATGAAAAGAAGAAAAACAGTAGGACCATGAAAGTAGGAAAGTTTCATACTGCTTTTTAAAATATGCTGGCTTTCTTCACAGTGAAATAGATACATTTCTGTGAAATTGTGGACTGAACTTAGCATGCATCAGTTTAGCAAGGGAGGACAGGAATCTCACCCAAAGATGTTCTGGCTGGCACGGCATCCTTGTTGATCCAGAAGGACACCCATGACAGGACCACGATGAGCGTGCAGGGGATGTAGGTCTGGATGGTGAAGTAACCCATCCTTCTGCTCAGGTCAAAGTAGACCGACATGACCACATAGTCTCCTGCAAAAGAACAAGCGCTGTCTGGGACAGTGTCAAAGCAGGATGCATTTAAATAAGCATGTCGCCTACTCTCCTGTGCACACACCTAAATGGAGGGTTTTAATTGTGTGCTACGTTGAAAACTCTTAAAAACACTTAAAATTAATGCACAATCAACTAAAACACAATACCACTCCTTAACCGAGTCCTGGTGGTTTTAGAAGCAATGCCACTGCAATAGATTAAAACATTTTTTAATATGTTGATTATATAATTCTTTCAAAGTATTTTTATGTTGTCTTCTCTTTGTAATTGATGTTTTTTGCTTGGTGAGGAAATGGATGTCTGTCTTACCTATAATGTTGTCTACAGTGAGTGGACATGATCTGTCTCTAGAACTTTTCAGAACAGAGCAATATCTTGTGGCTTGACATGAATAAATATCTTACTCAGAATTTATAGCAAAGTTCTTAAGACATTTTCTCATGTTTTATTAAATCATATTTTGTAACAGTTTCTTAATTTTCATATCTGTTTCTTGTACTGACTTTACCTATTTATGTCCGTAAACTGTTCTCAATTTATCTCACCATGGCAGATTCACAACTCAATGTCTTCCTTACCTTCAAATAGGTGTTCAGTAGAATATTTTGGATAACATATCAAATGCATGCATGGATTTCAAAATTTAAATATAAAGAAAACAAATCCAAAAACTATATAAAGACACATTTAATGAAACAAAAAATGAATGACAACACAGTCAAGGACTATATCAAAATTTCCAAAGAGATCGATTCATGCTACCACTTTTCAAATATTACTTCTTTTCTTAGTGAATAACATTTAGTTTCAAGACATATCAATGATCAAATTCTTATGTTTCAGCTTAATTATTTGGCTCTGTGCCTGTGTCTTCTTGGCTCCTTCAGTCTGATCTGAAAATAAGATAGAGTAAGAATCCTCATGGCGAGGAAGTTGACTGAGGAGGGTACTAGCACTGTGTCAAGCTCCTGGCTCTTTGCAAGCTTTGCTCTATCACCTCACAAGCTGCTAAGATAGAACATCTTTCAAGGACTGAAGGGAGGAAACCTAGCTGCACGGTTTTCGCAGTAGGTTATGATGCTTCTTGACTCTGAGTTTTGGAAGTTTCACTTATGACTGGCCTAAGCTAAGTCTGATTGAGGAAGTAATCATGAGTGAGCATCCAGTAGGATGTTAGACTTCTAGGAGAGACATCGATACACTTTGTCTCTCCAATCAGAGCTCATGATAGGAATTATTTAGCAATTATGGTCAAATAATTGAAGATTGAAATCGTTTAGTAATAATAGCCCACTTTTACCTAATTCCTTGATATTGTGCTGCACTGTGTTATCTGAATATGAAGCCATTTGAAGTCATAGCACTTAATAAATTAGCCTGGCCTCTGCTTTTGCCTACTTCAAATGTAACGGGCACAGACTCAGATTAAAGAGGAAAAGCGTTGCATTGATCTTTGCTAAACTCCATCTTTTTCCAGTTCATTGATTCAAACACCACAAGCAAATATAAGTTCTGTGCTTCGACATGAGAAACATACAGCAAGGGACATTTCTTTTGAAATAATTCTATCCAGGATTATTTTTTCCTACTTGTATGTCCTTAAATTTGCTCCTCATTTTAAATGTGCTAAATTAAAGTTAAGAGATGTTAATACTGTAAATACTATAGAGTTTCCTGATTTTCATAGCATCTTTACTCTTTCTCATCAATGCATGAGAAATGGGACTTGTAATGATCTGAGTCTTTAAAGGTGAGCTTTAATTTTGCCAAACATTAAGAAGATAATTATCTCAACTCGATTCTCCATTTGCCTTTAGGTCAGGGCCTAAGCTCCAGAGTCCTCTTATCTGTGAATTTCTATTACAAGCCTCTCAGCATCTTTCATCTTGGCCAGCAAACCTAAGGCTTTTCTACAGTGGATTATGGATTCAAACTCAGGAACAAGCTGTTTAAAAGCAAAGCAGCTTCGGGACTGTGGATTCCTGCCTTATCTCCGAGGCTACGTCACTTTTTGTATTTTTAAGAACTCTTGGGCTGAGGAGCCTTTAAAATCAAATCCCCTTAGAGTGCTGCCTCAGTGATTTTCCAGGTCACAAAAGTTTAAATGCCAGCCTCTTCAAGTTTAGTTTTTTCCATTTATTTATTCCTGTGGTACAATGTTTGCCTTCATAATATTCAGAAAATTTGTCTTGTCCCTGCTTGCATCCAAGTCTGGTATGTACAGAGAGGCTGTGATTGAAGAGAGGAGACATGTGATTTGAAATACAACCACAATGTCCATCTTTTTTTCTTTTTTCTATAATCTTCTTAGGACTAATTTTAAGAAGCAGACATCAATGTCTATGAATATGAGGCTGTAATTAATTTTTAGCAGTAGCCTTAACAGCATGAAAATCAGTAGTAAGGTAGTTAGCTTTTTATTACATACATGAAAATAACTCTTCTCAAAAAATGAACTAATGCAGCTTATTTGCCTCCAATGAGCCCTTGAAGTAAAGAAATACTTTCTGGTTATGAGTAATGACAGACTACTATGCACAGACAGTGTATTCAGTGCTGGCACGTATTACCATGAAACATCTTGAGTTCTTTGTCATGATGGTAGAAACACTGCACCTGAAATATGTCTTCACTTTGTTTTACTTTCATAATTGTTAGTCATCTTAAATACAGAGTGTATCTTGTTCTAGTAGGTTAACCATGGAAGCACAATGTTATCCTCTAAACCCTTTATTTTTTTCTTTATCTAAGTCAACAGATATTTTTAATCACTCCCATGCAGTGAGGACTGTAGTAGGATAGTTGAAGATTAAGACTTAAGGGGTCTCACAATTGATTCTAAATTAAATGGGTGAAATGGGAGCTAGATTATTGTCTCCATACTATCAAGGTAAAGAGGTGTAGTTAGGCAACACATTATGTATTTAGTTTGAGCATTTTTTATTAAATACGTGAATTTAAGGCATAATTCCAGGGCATTGATTTTGGATATGGCAAGTAGGAGATTTGATTGGTTCAGTGTTCTGTTGAGAAAATGTTTTCTAAAATTAGATGTCAACTTTACCTTAAAAAACAAAATAAAATTAAGACAGACCAAAGATCCACATATATGAGTGAATATCAATACAACACAAAAAATATATAATATCTTTATCATATAAATATACAAAATATAAATTATACATTTGCTGTGTAAAATTTAGAAATTCTGTATTATAAAGAATTAGATAATTTTAAAAGGAAAACACTTTAACAGAATATTATCAAAGTAAAAAATATTAATCGAAGGCTAATATCTCTGATACCAAAATAACTCATTCATTAAGAAAAAATATAGATGGGGCCAGGGATTTAGCTTAATGGTTCCAGTGTCTGTCTTGCAAGCGCAAGGACTCGAGTTCGATCCCTGGTAGCCACATACAGTACTAGGCATGGAGACTCATACCCAGTATCAACCAGTACCACATACCACAGTGCCAGGCATGGTGGCTCACACCTGTCATCCCAGCACTCGGGAGGCAGAGGCAGGAGGATTACTGTGATGTGAGTTTGAGGCTGAGCTCAGGGCCAGCCTGAACTACAAAGCGAAACACTGTCTCAAAAAAACTTAAAAAAAAAAAAAAAAAGAAAAGAAAAAAATCTAGATGTCTAACTCAGGTGATGTAACAGAGAACTCACAGATACTAAATACATTTATTAAAAACTTTCCAACTTCATTAGTGATCAGTACATGCAAAATAAAATAATGTTTCATTTTATCCTGTAAGGCTGGTAATGTCCAACACTGGCAGGACCTGGACTATTCTACACCTATACTTTCAAGAACAGGCGGTTCACATTGATGTAAACATTTTAGGTGGTAATGAGAAAGTATATTAAAACTTAATTTAGTTGGGCCAGGATTAGCTCAGTGGTTCTGGCACCTGCCTTGCAATCGCGAGGACCAGGGTTCTATCCCAGTACCCACCTACAACAATGCCGGACATGGAGACTCACACCCACAAGCAGTCAGAACCACAAACCCCAATGCCGTGTGTGGTGACTCATGCTTGTAATTCCAGCACTTGGAAGGCAGAGGCCGGAGGATTGCTATGAGTTCAATGCTGAGCTAAGAGCCAGCCTGAACTATAAAGAGATACCCTGTCTCAGTAAAATTTAAAAAAAAAAACCTCCCCCCTCCCAAAACAACAACAACAACAACAAAAAAACAAAAAACAAAAAAAACCATACTTTATTCTTAGGTTTCTGAAGTAAATACTGGTAGAACTTTTTTTTCAAATACTGCCTTTCAGTTATCCCCAAGATGTTTTCTCAGGAGTGGTACATTCCCAGAAGTGTTACGGAAGTCCATGTCCAAATCCTTTCAGCGCAACCCCAGTTTCTGACTTTTAGACACTGAGAACACAGCTGGCAAGAAAAACCTACCAAAGTCCTGAGATATCTGAGTGTACTCTCCAAGAGGTCCCTGCAAACATCACCTGAGCCCCTTGTCTCTTGGTGTACTCATAGTCTCTTGTTTACTGTTCTAAAGTATATTCAGCAATTTCTCATCTTCTACTTTCTGTGAGGTCAAGGAAGGGGAAAAACATGGTTAAATCATGGTCTTTGCTATTACACTCTGCTTCTTATATGCTAAAACTCTGTGCCAGTTAATTAATTGTCAGTGTAGGTGGGAATGTCCACCTGAGTCAGTGTGGCTCTGGGTGTGGAAGATCTACCTGCAGATTGTTCCCAGAGACGTATGAATGGAGGCCTAGAGGGGAAGATGGCACACAGTTGACTTTTCTGGAGAAGCTTGCTGCACTTGATTTTCCAAGGCTATTCCTGTCTTGGGTCCTTGCTGTCCCTGTTGCTGCTCTCTGTGAGAAAGCTCTGGTCTTTGCCATGTGCTTGGCTTCTTGGCTCCAGGCTAGATCCCTCAGTGGCACAGACCCGTCGCCTCAGTGGTGGAGACCTTCTGGCTTCCATCACTAGCCTTTGGGTTTTCTGAGTGCCTATCTTTGAAATAGAATTATGTGAGATATTGCCTTGGACCCTAGGCCTTAGCTGGACTCATGCAGGACAATACTGTGGGATTCAGGTCCGGGGCTGGATTTTTTAAATCTCTAGCATGTGGACAGATCTCTTGTACTCTTTCATTTGACTTCTGTGTGCATGTCATAAAATATTCCTATAAATTACATGCTCTTACATTAAATCTATTCCCTTCTAAACCTTCTGCACAACAGATTTGTAGCTCAAGTTCTAATATCCTCCTCTTTCTCATCTTCAGAACTAACTCCTTTCAAAAATGATGAGCTTGTAACAAAAAAGTAAGGAAACAAATTTTATGTATATGAGGGTGGGTGGTAGGGTGGGTAGGGCTATGGGAAAAAATGAGAATTAAGTTGTGTTTTATACTGGTGCAAATCCCCATTGTAGAGTGCAATCATGATGCATATATGTAATGTACCAATAAAGATTAAAAAATTTTTTAAAAAACTAACTCCTTTCATTCTTTGAATATCAATTAATCTAACCCATTGTCAAGAAGCTTTAGAGCTGGGATTTAGCTCAGTGGTGCGGTGCCTGTCTGGCAAGCACAAGGTTTTGAGATCAATCCCTGGTACTGAAAAAAAAAAAAAAAGCCCTATTCAGTCAAGTGTTTTCAGTACAATTTCATACTAAAATGTAAGTAAGGTAATACTAGAAAGGATATAATTGATGCAAATAGTAGATTTCACTCTGGGTTGTAATTAACCCATGAGCTCTGTGAGAAAGGTGGCTGTTTCTATGTTATTTACTATTCTTTTCTCCTAATCTGGTAAGTGCCTCTATCTGAATGAATTCGACAGTTATTTGTTAAAGTAACAAATTCTTTAGCTCAAAATGTCATGAAGAAAATCCTGGGTAAACTATAAACCAGAAATCTTTAAGACCAGGGAAGGGATTGACCTAAGCTTTAAAAGTACTAAATTTGTACTTTACAAATGACTTCAATTGGAGATTTTTCTGCATATCTCCCTGAATTTAATCCCCTGAGATGTGAAAATAAGATCATAGCGGGGGCTGGGATTTAGCACAATGGTTCTGGTGTCCTGTCTTGGAAGCGCAAGGGCCCAGGTTCGATCCCCGGTAACCACATACAATACAGGGTGTGGAGACTCACCCCAGCAGCAATCAGTACCACACACCACAGGGCTGGGTGTGGTGGCTCACACCTGTAATCCCAGCACTCAGGAGGCAGAGGCAGGAGGATTGCTGTGATGTGAGTTTGAGGCTGAGCTCTGGGCCAGCCTGAACTACAAAGCGAGACCCTGTCTCAAAAGAAAAGAAAAGAAAAGATCATAGTGTTCTGTTACTAATATTAAGTGCTTCCCAAGAAGAGAAAGTGGGAGGGGAGAAATGATGGGGTTTCAGTATTAGCAGAGTCCATTGGTAAGTTGGCTTCATGGCCAGATGTGATTAGTGAAAGAAAAAGGAAAGGGTGATTGGCTGGTGAAGCAAAATCATCACTGTCTTCCATGTTGTTTAGTGGGTATCTTTTTCATTTTCTTTTTTTTAATCGCCATTTTCTTTGTCTCTGTTGCTTATGTTCAAATGTTGAAGAATCTCTGCGGAGGTTAGGAGTGAGGAACTAGTGGAGAAGAGGGTAGGTTGCACTGCTGTAAATGAAGGTCCCTGGAAATGAAGCTTGACCCCAGGACTTTCACAGGGTCATCTGCAGGGGTGGGGTTCTCGGAAAAGGGCAGTGAGGGAAGAGGGGAAGCAGAGAAAAATCCTGAGCACAGCTTTGCATCAGCTTGCGGAAGAACTTCTAGGAAGATCTGTTCACTGTAACATTAGTCCCCCCAGAGAAAGAGGCAGCCACTGCATTTATCTCTTGTAAATAGAGATAGGGTGCTTCCTCCATCTCTGAGTTGAGAGAGCTTCATGCTGGACTCTGCCAGGTCCTTGGAGAAGCTCTTTTTTTTTTATTTTTTAATTTCAAGTTCACAGATTTATGTTATACCAAAAAAGTACAGAAACAAAATTATATTTACAGAAGTTGTATAATAAAATAATGAAAAAGGCAAGACAGGTGATAGAAGAATGAAAATATAGAAATAGCATATAATTATTAAATGAAGAATGAACTGGGCCGGGGATATAGCTCAGTGATTCCGGCGCGTGTCTTGCAAGCGCAAGAACCCGGGTTCAATCCCCAGTAACCACATAATAATACTGGGCGTGGAGACGCCCAGCAGCAACCAGTACCACAGAGCACAGTGCCAGGCGTGGTGGCTCACATCTGTAATCCCAGCACTCTGGAGGCAGAGACAGGAGGATTTCTGTGATGTGAGTTGGAGGCTGAGCTCAGGGCCAGCCTGAACCACAAAGTAAGACCCTGTCTCAAAAAACCTTAAAAAAATAAAGTAAAATAAATGAAGAATGAACTAGATCTAGCAAGTCCTTAGCATGGACCAATTCTTTGATCAGGCTTTCTCTATCAGAAAATCTTAGTGCACAGTAAACCCAACTCACTCACTTCACACATACACCAGCAAACTCGTCATAGAAATCATTCATTTCAATGTCCTCTAATCTATACAGAATTCTAATCTATACAGAATTCCTCAGATATGATTACATTTTCAATGTGTTCCATAAACTCTTATCAACGCACTTAATGGTGCAGGTACAGAGATTTACACAAAGCCATTCACCGTGCAGCTTCTGTTCCTGGGTACAGTCAGATTATACCAATTGGAGAAGCTCTTACATGTTCAGGGCACAGAGGCATCGGCTCAAGGATAGCAGTGGGGTGCAGTGAGGCGTGAATAGTGTCTGCTGCAAGGACTGTGGTTTCGAGGTAGTGGAGTTCAAACCCTAGCCTTAGCCTTAGTAACTCAGGGAGCATCTGTCTCAAAAACAAACAAACAAATGGGCTGAGAGACACCACACTGGAAAAGCCCTGAATTCAGTGGCCGGTACTGAAGGGGAAAAACTTCTAGTTTTGTCAGTAACTATGTGATTTCAGGCAGTTTCAACTCGAAGTGTCTTAACTTCATTTTAGGTAAAGCCAGGGTAGTAGTAGAACCCACATCACAGACTTGCTGTGAACGTAAAAGTAGTTCATATTTGAGCTGGGTTTGCTGTACTTTCTTTTATTTCAAAGTAGGTGAATCTATGTAATATCAAACACCACACTAACCCATAAAAAGCACACAAGAAAGTTTACTAATCAATGACAGAGAATCAATGTGAAAAGTTCTTGGAATTTTTTTTTTTTTTTATCCTGTGCAATTCTATTCCATAGAAAAATCAATAGTCAGGATCCATCAAAGAAAGAGGACAGTTCAAACAAGATGAACTTCCAGGTGTCAGGCTCTCCAAGTCTAACCCACTAGACTTGCTCCCCAAGTCTGTGCACCTTCTACAGAAAAATCCTCTTCACTTTGAATCAGTGATTAGGACCATGGGATAAACAGTGTCGGGAAATGAAAAGCCGAGGAACTGTTGGGTGATTTAATGTGGAAAGCTGTTCTTAATAGCTGAGGCCCGCCATCTCAAACAACTGCCTTCCTTTGCTCTTCAGTCTCCTATCATGTGCCAAGCAAGTACCTGTAGAGGGGCAGGAGCTCAGGTGAAGTATTGGTCCGTCTGACTCACTAACTCTCCTAGAGCTTTCCTTTTGGAGAATAGCTTTCAATAGAAGAGTTGAGTATTTACAGATCTTCCAATGTAGTGGTTCTCTGTAGGTTCACATCATGACTAATTTGTCAACATGGTTTTCTGCACTCCTTCTCTAGACAATACTCTTTTATCAATTAGTGTCGTGGCATCTTTCCTGCTCTCTAAAAGCACCACCACAAATGACTCGCTCACTCTAGAGTTTTGTAATGCAATTCATCATTCTGAGTCCACCATCGAATTCTAAAAGTGCAGCAAATGAATTCACTTGGAAGCTACTTAAACACAGCTACTCTGGCTGAGAAATTGAAAGCTATAGATGCAAATGAATATATCTGCCACTTTGATCCATCAACAGGGAATGCAATTTCCCATCATAATTAAATCTAACTTCTGCAAATACATGACTAGATATTAAAGACATGTTTTACATAAATGCAAAGCACTTTCCGGTAGCAAATCTAGCCCCAGGATTCCAATGCAAGTACAGTGATAACAAAGAAGAATGACAAGGTACTGGGCCTTGGCTAAGGCCTTTAAATTCCCCCAGAAACAAAAAAATGCATATTATTGGTAAAGTTGTAGTTAAAAGCATATTGCTAATGGTAAGGAAAATGTTTTTGCAACCCTTTCAATCCCTCTGTATAAATAAGGCACTAAGCATAGCTTTTGAGGGAAAGTTGTTGTACAAAATCTCTGACATCAGGAGCTAAACTTACAGCTGAGTGAGGTGTGTTTGGTTTGATTGGTTGGTTGGTTTTTGCCTTTGTTAGAAGACTCTGTACAACTTCCAGTGGTCATAGGGAAGCAGTAATCTTATTCTCATTTAAATCAGTGTCAATGTATCATTAATATACTCCCAGTTTAATAGAGTTTACAGATTTGTGCCAGTAGAATTACTGACTTTGTTCAACTCAGACATTGAAATACAGCCTAATTCCATATCAGTGTGGTTTGGTAGTCAAAGGTAAGAAAATATTCTGTTCTGTGTAGTGACTTTGTCTGTACCTGTCCTTACAACATCTCTTCTCTGGCTTCTTTCACAAGCCCCACTCAGGAGAAAGTTTGAAATATGCATTATATTCCGTGTTTAGTTCTTGTAATACACAGTAAATATTTTCAGCAGTTCAGAAGAGAAAGAGCAACAGGACGACATCCAGTAGTGTACTTGTTTCTGTTCATTTTGGTGAGAACATTAGTCTTGGAAATAGGAAGTAGGATATGAAGAAATGCCAGTAACTATCAAGTCCTGAGAAAGGGCTCTCATTGGTTGCCTGTGAAGTATATATGAGCAGATGAGTGTTAGCGTAGGAAAATCTGCCCCTTTAAATGAGAAATATTAATTCACCAGAATCATAATCCCAGAACCACAGAGGAATCCTCAGCATATTTTGCAAGTGAATAATAAAACTTCACACAGCAAATGAATAAAAATAATTTCTATTATTGTTGGGGGTGTTGTACCCAGGACGTTCACACTGAGCTACATCCTCAGCCAATTCCAAAGATTTTACTTGTTTGTCTGTCATCTTGCTTGCCTGTGTATCTTCTGTCTATCTACTTAGCTACCTTTATCTACCTACTTATTTATTATTTTGAGACAAGATCTCACTGAGTCACTAAGTTGGCCAGTCTGAGCTAGAACATAAGATCCTCTTGGCTCAGCCTCCCGAAGTGCTAGTTTATAACCCTACACTACCGCGTGAAACTAGAAATCCTATTCATGATCAATTCAAAGAAATGATTTTCTGATATAAATGGGGTGATAGTCCCTATTGGCAACCAGTCTTTAGCCAGAGGCAGCCACTTGTTCCCTGTATTCCAAGGAGATAAGCTTAATTTCTTGAAAAGCTGTTTGGCAGTCATAACTGGGAAAACCAGCAAAAGCATCGATAATAAAAGTGTGTTCTTGGATCGGTCAGAAACCATTTGTAACACTAAAAGGCTTTTTGCACTAAACTATTTGGGCCCCAGTTGCTTTTTATATTGGAGATGACAAAATCTACCTCTCAGGAGTTGTTATAATGATTAATACTCTGTGCAATTACCACTGCTTTGGAGCCCTTCTTAGGGGCCTGAGATTCTGATACAGAAGGCCACTTAAGTCCTATGTTTGTTATTTCTGTGGTAGTGTAGAAAGTTTTCTAATGTGTAGTAACTGCCTGAGAGCTGCTAATATTGAAAAAAACATAATAGATTTGACTCTAAATCCAAAGCTTTCCCAATATTTTCCAGTAGTTCTAAAAAGATTATGGATGCAATAAATTTAGAAAGACTGCAGATATTAGGTATATTTGAATTATGACATACTGCTACTCATAACTAGATAGGTGTTGCCTTTGGAACTGAAAATAGCATTTTTTATAAGTTCTTACTCTATAAATTTAATCTTTATAAATATTAGTCTATATAAATTAATAGATTTTATAAAATTTCTTCCCTTTTCAGTTTATAATTTACTTCATTTAGGATTTAACATTTCTAGCAATTTGTTTTCATTTGTAGTTTTTGGAGATAGGGAGTCACTATGTAGCTCAAGCTGGCCTTAAACTCACTACATAGTCCGGGCTAACCCTGAACTTGCAGCAATCCTCCTTGTGAGTACTAGGATTACTGGCATGCTCCACCAGGCCTGGAATATATATTTATACATCTTCTGGCAATGTTTTAGGACCGCAAGAGATGAAAATATTTAAAAAGAAATGAATGATAGTGTGGTTCTTCTATAGAATGGAGTGTTACTCTGCCATTAAAAATGATAAGGTTGAGTCATTCATACTCAAATGGATGTACCTTGAGGACATCCTAATATGCGAAATAAACAGGTCACAGATGTGTAAATATCATATCTTTTCTTTGGTATGAGAATATGAAGTTGTAGTATATATAGTTGATACTGTGAAGTAGAAAATATTTAAAGGGAAAGAGTGTAAGAGTAAATAATGCGGGGAAAATGAATGTGGTAATAATAAAAAAGAAAACAAAGATTGTGTATATAGGGGGCGGGGGGATGCAGGGCAGGGAGAAAAGGGAAAAAATGAGAATCAAGTCATGTCATATTCTGGTACAAACTCTTACTGTTGAATGCTATTATCATATGTATTCATAACGTACCAATAAAGATAATTTTTAAAAACAGTGGAATGGCATAATCAACATTCGTAATATATGAATACATAAAAAAAAGAAATGAATGAATGAATGTGATAAAGGAGGAAGAAGTAGAGATTAGCTAGAAGAACTATTAAAGCAGCATTTCTGAAAACATGTTTCAGGAAGCACTGGCCTTATCCTGTACTAAAAATAGTGACTTCTTCAGGCAGGAGTGTTTGATGTTACAGCACAGCCTGCTGCAGCACTGGAGACTCACAGTGTGTTTCTGTGGTGTGGGAAGATGTTTTCCTCATTTGACATTTTTAAAGCACATCTTATCTCATCGCTAGGGTTTTAGAGAGCTTGCTAAAGTTTATAACACAGTTGGTTACCAAGACTGATTGTAACACACCCTTCTCACTGCGGGTTCTTGGTGTCCTCCATTTTTCCCCTCTTCCCTCTGACAGGGACACAGAAATGCCCTTCCTTTCAGAACTATTGGAAGGGAAATATCCCACGTGTGTGTCCTCTGCACGAGTGTGCAACTCAACCAACAAAACCTAGACACGTGGGTACTCAGGTGATGACTTAATCCTTTGACCTAGCAACTTCTGCTCCTGTCTTCTTTCAGATGAGCTCTCCTGTTGCTAGAGATTGATATAGCAGTCTTACTCTCTCTCTACTCTGAGCACTAAGGAGGCACCAGCTAACCCTTCCTAACAGGTATGCGGATCATGTACACCTGTCTCTTGTTTGCGCTGGTTAATATCAAAGTCAGCACTGACGAAGAAGTCAGAATCCAGGTCCTAGTGATTAAGAATCAGTCCCCTGGAGCAGTGCCACCACCGATAAAGATTACAGTTGAACATTATCTGTATGCAGTATGACCATACTGCACAAATGATCCCAAACTTTAGAGACAGAGAACCGTTGCTAAATCATGACAACTCTAAGCGTAAATTTGTATTTTTTTCTGATGAAATAAGCATTTTAGTAGAAAATGTTTATTCTTTGTTGTTTTCATCCTTTTATTGAGCCTGATGAACTTTGCGTTGGAAGCTGGACCTGATTAATCTTACCCAGGCAGTGACATTTTCTTAAAGAAAAGTCTCAAGCGAGGTTGAGAAAACTAATGTTATCAGAAAACAAGCTCTTTTAAATGGCACTGAAAGCAGCTGAAAAAGAAGTGTTCAGCTTTGGGAAACTGCAGGCAATAGTTTGAAAAGGTCAAATAATAATATGTTCCCCAAGACGTCAGATCATTCTAGGTGATGCTCTGCAAAAATGATGTGCTGAAAAACGTTGGCCTTTCTAGTTCTTGACTCTAAAGCATTCAATTTCCAAGTCCTTCTCCACCCATCCCAAGGAGTGCTGCCATCCAGCACATTTTACTGCTTGTAATAGTTAAGATATTTTGAAAGATAGTTGTTAAAAATAATTTCTGATATTTATTTTTTTAAATTCTCTAAATTAAATCATCCTTAGGGAAAAGTACAGAACTCAAGGCCAGAGGGAATTGGATTTTATCTCCTGCTGGTCTTTGATCTGGTTATATGGTCCTGGGTAAATACTTTCATCTCTTTGTTTACTTTTTCTCTTCTTTCTAAAGTAGAAACAAATTTAACTAGAAAATGGACCTACTGGAAATACTTTTGTAAATATAAAATATGATTTTAATGCTTTCCAATTATTAGTAGTTTATATTTTTACATAGTTAGAATATATATCCAATTTTACTAAAAGGGTCTTAAAGTTTATATTTAAAAGATTAAGAAATAAGACACTGGCTGAAATATTAATACCAGGTCTTTCTTAGTTTGATTCATTTGCTTTGTAACCTTCAGCAGGTTAATTCATCTCTCTGCTCCGAGATTTCCCATCTGAAAAAATGGTGATAATATAATAGTCTTCCCTATTGCATACAGTGTTAATAAGGGCTAAATAAAGCAGTTCCTCTGGAGTGTACCTGAAGGTTAGAGATGTATGAGGTGCTTAACAGATCTAATAGAACGTTACCAACTTGTTTCTTTTCCTAACGTTTTTCCACACCTGAGAGTGCTTTTAACAGACAGAGAATCTAGTCATACATCACAGGTATCCATTTTGATTGTGTTTACAATAAATGCCTTTGGATTTTTATATACTGTTCACATCACAAAGTCAAAACCTTCATGTTAGTGTTTACTCTTCAGTTTAAAGATGCTGGTGGTCCATCTTGTCAGGATCTGTCCTCTAGCATTGTAACACCCAATTTGGAGGTCAAAGACAAGAAAACAAAACCACTCATCTTCCTTCCACCAAAAAGTCTGTATTCTGGATGTAAAAATAGGAGAGAGTCACCCCCGGGCTCAGTGTAAGAGGCTCTCCGTGAAAGAAGACAGGCTTTTCTCTGGTATGGGAAAATGAAGATGTAAATGAGTTCTAGTATATATAGGTGATACTGTAAAATAGAAACTATTTAAAAGGAAAGTAGGTATAGGGGTAGGTAAATAACGAGGGGTAAATAATGTGACAGTAATAAAAAAAAAGGAAACAAAGCTTACATATATATGTTGGGGATGAGCAAAGGCCTTACATATGGGGTGGGTGGGGGAACTGAAAAAAATGATGTACCAATAAAGATTTGAATTAAAAAAAAAAAAAAGAAAAGAAGGCAGGCTTTGTGCTCCATGTGAGGCTCTGCAGAACAAGAGCCCCTCAGGGCAGAGGGGTGACATCTGTTCCCTATCTATCCCCTGGGCAGGCATTGTCACCTCCTTCCTAGGTCTTTGGTGAGATTAAGTAAAAGCCTATGAAGTCAGGGAACAGCATGCCACCCCCACATTTGAGACTGTGGTTCAATTTCAATGAGACTCAAGGTTGTCTGAGATTTTAATTTTCAAGTCAAAGAGTAAATTCTGGTGTCAGTATCTTCGCCAACTCGGTTTGTTGTATCTCTTTCGTTTATAAAGGGCAGATCAGAGCAGCTTGGAGTCAAGCATTTTCCGTCTGCAGAGAAGGTCTGGCTCACACTGTCTAGTAGAATGAGCCTCTGGGTGCCACTGGTCTGAGGGAAGGATTGTGTGAGCAGAAGGATGCAGGTGACCGCCTTGGGTCTTGTTTCTGCTCTTGTGGGATTCATGTTGGGGATGAGCAAAGGCCTTCCAAATCCATCTCTTGAGTTGGCACTCATTATTTTTTCACAGATGGCATTCTGTGTCTAATCAGCCTCCAGAACAATGGCCTAATGCTCTGCTCAACACGACTGAGGCTGTCTCTGGCCTCACCATCTAGAGAATCTCTAGGGCTTTCACTGCTGAATTTGGACTAGCTCCGATAGTGTCAGAACTGGAAGGACATTTCTTCATTTCGCAGGTGTTAACATGGGGGCCTGAGGAAATCCTTACGGTCTCTTCTCATGCCATAGGACCTACAATTGGAGCTGCCTCCCTCCGTGCATTCCCAGTGCTTTTTCCTCCCACAAATACTATCATATAAAATGAATAAACTGCGAGTTATAAAATTGAACTGTGGCTCATGCATTAAATATTTAATAGATTTTTCTTTCCCCTTCTTATGCCTAAGTTCCTGAATTAAACTTTAGTGTCAACCAGTCCTTGGTGTGGAATAACAGCTTTTATGTTTTGCACAGAATGAGGCAAGGAAAACAGTCATTAATTTTAAAGGTGGCCTTATTTGCTGAAGTGTTAACTGTTCTCTCAGGATTAAGACAATGTCCCAGTCAGCTGTGTCAGAAAAGATTGTTCAGGGAGAAGTTGATTCCACTGCTAAAGAATGTATAAACTACTTGGAATGTAGTTTTTAAGGACTGAACAAATCAAACTCTTTCCCTCTATAAACTTTCACTCATTAGTAGGAAAAAAATTTTGCCCTTCCTTTTCAAGCAGTTTCTCTAGTTTTCCTTTTGAATTTTTGTGCGTTAATATAGAAATAAACTTCTATGACAACATAGAGAATTCAATTGCAGGAATGTAATAGTCGAAATAAATTGTGAAAGATTGTTCATGTAGGACATTACAGAAAGGGAAATATATGTGTTAAATTAAATGCTACTGTCTAATATTTTCTATGATAAAGGATTGTTTTAAAGACATGTTCTGAAAAGGGGGGAGACCTTTTGTGTTCTTGTTTCCCTGACTTCATCCCTGTACGCGACATATAAATGGTTCCAGTGTCAAGTTCACCAAACACACACGGCTCATATACTGTGGAAAGGCAGAGAAAATTCTTGTGCTGTTGGTATTCCTTACAAACTCTCTTTCTTATGCCTTATGTGATTATTGCTCTGGCTGAAACTCTGATCCATAAAATCCCCTTTGCTTTTAGTTCTAAAACTATCCCTGTGAACCGTAATCACTATGAGTTATACCAAAGATCTACTAACTGAAAAAAGAGAAAATATACAACTTCGAGTCTTTGTACCTAGAAAGATGATCAGATGACACTGTTCAGGCATTACTTAACCTCAGAAACCTGAAATTGTATGTGCAGGATCGCATAGTAACAATGTAAGAAATAGTTCACCAATTGCCTCATTCTGATTTTTAAATTTTCTCAGATATTCCATGAAACCTTTGTACCTATTTATTGGTCTGTACAACTAAAATAACTCAACTACCATAACCATAGGAACTTGCAATTTTAGTAACAACTTTTTCAATTCTGTTATTTGGAAGTAAGAAACTTCAGGCAGTTTGCTCCCCATCCTGCCTCCCGGAGGGTGTGATCTGTTTGTCTCCTGTTTCCCAGGTTATCATCTGAGAGGCGCGGTTAAAAGGAAAGTGCAGGAGGGAGGGGAGCCTGGACTTGGGGGGAAATGGATTATCCACCTGTGGGAGCCCCATTTGGAGCCAGCAATACTCTGGAGATGCTCCTGTTCTCCGCCAGACACCAGGAGAAGGGAGCCGGGCTGCTCCTGGCGCTGCTCCCTGACAGGCTGTGGCAAATGATTCTGCACAGTGAACCGAGATAAGGGAAGAAACGCTGGCAGCACCCTCACCACGTTGAGTCAGCTGCCCTCCAGGGAGAGGCGGATGGCGGCTCTGTCTGTAGCAGTGAAGAAGCACTACTTGCTGCATGTAGGTGGAATCACTCGGACAAGAAGCTGAGATGAAATCGATACTGTGTCTCAGCCAGGAACGAGTGTGGGGCGGCTAATGAGCGCGAGGCTTGTACATGCCCCGCTGCCTGATCTTCAGATGAGGAAAAGCAAGTAGGATTTCAAGAATGGAAGACTTGAATAAAAGCACAAGAAAAAAATGAATGTATACATCATGTTCCCCATTGTCCTGGTCATTTCTTCTTCAAACCGTCTGTCCTCTGAAAGCGGCTTTCCTGTCCATGTTCTATCCAGTTTCACATAGTGTCTCTGCTGGATGGACTGACTTGGAGCAGTCAGCTCTCAGTCATGGCTGTGTGGGGATGGAGAGCGATCTGGATTTCTGCCCCAACTCTGATGCTTGCTCCACACACAACCTTAATGGGATGTCAGTTTCCTTCTCTGTGTCCTCAGCTCCCTCTGTGGGACACTTCCTCTCTCTGTCTGATGCGGGAGGAAAATAAACATGAAGGCCTGGATGTGTAAGACACAATCCTCTGTGAATTTTGTAGACTAGATTCTTAAGATGAGAGATTCTGGCTTCCTGACAGAACAGGAACATTTTCAGAGACCGGAAATCCACACGCTGAATTTCACTGTTTAACTTCACCCTTTCAGACAAATGTCAGTACTGCTCATGTGTGGAAATGTCAGTGTTCAGTGTCGGTGGGACTATAGGAGAAGTGTGTGCCCGATTCTACAATGAGGCTCAGTGACACCCAATAACATACTAGATGAGAAATTGAATGAAGACAAAGTAAAATAACCTAGTATGAATAAATGACCCTAATTTTTTTCTTATAATATTTTTAACTTAAGGGAGAAAATCTGTTTATTTTAAATATAATGCTGGCAATAGTGAAGATATGACTTTTGTGTGAAAGATGCATTCATGTTCAAAGCACGTGTTTTCTCAGTATATAAAAGTTTGATAACTTTGATAAAAAGTGCTCTAAAAAAACCAGAAGCCTTGGGCAAAATTGTTGTCTGTTTTTTGGTGGTTTCTTGAGCTCAGCCTCAAACTCACATCACAGCAATCCTCCTGCCTCTGCCTCCCAAGTACTGGGATTACAAGCATGAGCCACCACGCCCGGCACTGTGGTGTGTGGTACTGGCTGCTGCTGGGTGTGAGACTCCACACCCAGTATTGTATGTGGTTACTGGGGATCGAACCCGGGTCCTTGCACTTGCAAGACAGGTGCTGGAACCACTGAGCTAAATCCCTGGCCAAAATTGTTGTCTTAATCTCAGTTACTTAATGTCTGGACTCTCTCTTCCCCTCCCTCCCCTCCCTCTCTCCTTTCTGCCTACCTTCCTTCCATCATTCTGTCCTTCCTCCTTCTATCTCCCTCCCTCCTTACCTGCTTCCCTCCCTCTCCTTCACACATCTAGTGTCATCTTCCTCCTGACTCTGAAAGTTCTTTAGTTGATCATTACAACCTGTCATACTGTCCCAGTTGTGTTATAATTCCTCACCTCCAGCTTACAACCATCACGCTGATGAAATCCAAATGCCCCACTGCCTGATGCCTGTTCCCAGGCCAAACTGATCTTTCACTGTTCTTTGGCCAATGCAAACATCCTCTTGTCTTAGTGTCTTTGAAATAATAAATAATAGATAGAAATTTCCAAATGACATAAAGAATTCCCAACAAATTGTAAGTGCCCTGAATACCTGGAAGAATACTCAGCTGAGATCTTTTCCATGTCTTAGAATTTAACAGATCTCACAATCAAATGTCAGGGTTTATTCAGTTTCATTTATAGGCTCTATATGCCTGCTCATGGGAATGGGATATAAAGGATTTAATCATAGCATGGGAATTGAGAAGAAAATAATACACTCATAAAATATTTTAAAAGTCTCTGTATTTATGATGAAAGTTTCCTTAAGGGATAGAACTCCTGTACTGAAGAACACTGGCTGTGAAGTTGGTTAAAGATGTCTTATAACCTTTATGTTTCCATGATTAGCTGTGTGGACTGCCCAGCCTTGGGGACCCTCACTTTCCGACCTCCATTAAATAGATGACGCCTTAAGCATGCATTAGGTCATAGCATGCTTGTGGAAAGCTGTTAAGATGAAGACACAAAAGATGCATGTGTGCAGTTGGCACATGTCTGGAATACTGGCACTTCGGGAGGCCTCAGCAGGCAGGTGGCAAGTTCAAGCCAACCCTGGGCAACTTTAATGACAGGGATATCTTATCTCAGAATTTTAAAAAATATTTTTAAAATGATTGGGGATGTTCCTCACTGTAAAGGCCTTGGATTCAATCCCCATTAACACATTCACAGGCACACATGCACGCACGCACAAAGACTAAAGGAAAAGGGTAAAATTTCATAAGGTGGACTGATCTTAAAAAAATACCTGATGGAAGCATCCATATAGATTTCTATGGTATTGTGAAAAGCACAAAGGCAGACTAGTACTTGTATGTAGGTGCTTCTGTCTCCTTCATTACACTTGTAATGTTCTGAAACCATTTGATGATGGAGACCACCACATCTTCCCAACACTCTTACCAATCTGCCAGGTGTTGTATACTAAGTACCTACCACATCCACAGAATATTTCATCACTCCCTGCAGTTTATAAGGAAACACAAGTTTCCTTTGCATTCCTTTCTGTCTCTGGCTCAATTTTCTGCCAACAGTTAATGCATTCTATTTTTCCAGGAACCATTCCAAGTCTGCTATTTAGAAAGCTGGGGTGGCAACCACTGACAATAAGGAAGCGAGAGCTGAGTGTCCCAGGAGACTAAAAAGCAGATCAGATACAATAGAAAAGGCTTCACATGAGGCCTCTGGAAGTAAAAAGACAGACAGTATGAGAAAAAAGTTGAGGTTGGATTGATCACTTCTGCAAGAAGAAATTAAAACATCAGCATATCCTTAGCAACCCAGGCAGCACTTAAACCTGAGTAAGAATCTTCTTGGGGTCCTGTTTAAAATACTGATTCAAAGGCCAAATCTCCAGACATTTTGATCCTCAAGTAAAGGAAGAGGGACTGGGAATCTTTATTTTCAGTAATTGGCAAGAGCTCAGGAAACTGTATCTCATGAGCCCCTCTATGCTCTCTACTTTGAAATATCTGCCACACTTTTTAAAAAGCACTTATTAACACTTTGTACTTCTTAGAAATATGTTACATAATGAATTCAAACTTAAATCTCACTTTAAAAGTTTTTCTTTTCTGAAAGAGCTGTATTTTAAATTTGTATTTAAGTCTGACCATTTGACCATTAGAACAGCTAATGTTGAATCTAAATAAGTTTTGGTGATGCTAGACAAAGTAACAATGTTTTCTGAACCTATTTTCCTAGGTTTATCAATGCTGTCAATTCTATCCTCTGTTTATGTGGTTTTCATGTCTGAGTGAATCCTAACCAAGGAAATAATATTTATCTTCAAAATATATTATAGTACAAACAGGACTCCCAAACAGTTCAGCTACATGAGAGAAGACAGTTAGAATGGAAACTTTGTGGCTATTTGGGTTTGTTTTGTTTTGTTTTGTTTTGTTTTTTGAGATGGTGTCTCACTTTGCAGTTCAGACTGGCCCCGAACTCACTATGTAGCCCAGGCCAGCCTCGAACTCACAATAATCCTCCTTCAGGCATGAGCCACCAGGCCTGGCATTGAGGTGTGTGGTTACTAGGGATCAAACTCAGGACCTTGAAATTGCCAGGCAGATGCCGGAACCATTAAGCTAAATACCCAGCCCCATCTTGTGGCCATTTAACCAGTTTCCTAACTGCTAATCTGTATCATTTTTATACCAGATGTCCTTTTTATTTTTTATGACTTTAATTCTAATTTATTAATATATGTGTGTAGTACTTAGTGGGAAGTTGGTTCCCCTTGTGGGAAGTTAGTTCAAGTACATAACATATCTCCATTCCCTTTTCATTCCCTTTCCATTCTCTCCTGCCCTTCTGAGCATCTTGTGGCCCTACCCTTCCTTTTTGAGATTTTTGATATCCACATTCCTTGTCTGACATTTGTACATGTACAGAACATATCCTTACAATGGGGTGAAATCGATCCTGTGGCTTGGGTTGGCATTATTTTTCCTCAGTTGTACCGACATGTGTCAGAATAACTGTGCTGTCCCTACAGTATCTCTTCTCAGTGTCTATGAATCCTAACGGGTTCTTAGTGATCTCAAATGCCAGGACTCCTCTACTTACTCTCCACGTGAGAAAGCCTTTGATTTGGAAAAGGACGGAAACCATAGTAGCATCCTTGATAATTGGAACTTTTTTATACAAGGACACACTGGCATCTACCATCAGCACCCACATGAAGTGCTGAGCAGAAGGAGCACAGCGCAACCCCATTGTTTCTTTATAGAACTTGACAAATGGAGTCAGAAAGAGTGTCAGATAAAAGACAGACGTATGGGGTGCCTGCCTTGTGTTTTAGCCACTCTGAGATGGAGGAAATGCAGCAAGGATAGAACTAGGTTCGTCTTCCTTTAATTAGGATTCTTTCCCTTCCCTGGTCAGACTTCCCCATCAGAAATCTTGAAACTCTTATATGGCAAAGCAATGAGAAATGGCGCTGAAGCTTCCCTCACGTGGTGGGAGTGGGGCAGCGCAGGCCTATTGCAGCGTCTCCGTCGCCAAGTGCTTTTCCCCAGGAAGGCCTAAGTGCGCTTCGCAAGGGTTCTGGCAAATTCAAAATAGGCTGAGAGAGAAGATTTATAAGCAGAGAGAACTCGAGAACAGCCATTATTTTTAATTGACTGATCCTCACATTACATAACCACAAGATCAGCATAAGAAAAAAAACATGAACACAATCTTTTCTAAGACAGATTCTGTAACTACTAGGGTTTGCAGGATCGTTTAAAATGCTCATTTTGATGATTATTTTGTAAAATGTATGTTAATAAAAGATAAGCTTGCATCTTCAGCTCGAGTCCAGGGATTTGTTCTTGGGAGTTATTACAATAACAGCAAACTCCAAACACTCATGTCAACGCTTCTCCCATCATTTTATTTGATATATGTACAATTCCAAGGAATTATACTACTACTGTACCTCCTTATGTCAGGTGAATAAACTGAAGCAAATAAGAGACAGTAATTTGTATAAGATCAGGACTACAAGAGCTTCGTCAGTTTCGGTCCAGATTCTATGGTCTTCAGCATCAACATTGTATTGCAGTTTAATCAAAGTTTTAAGGTGGTTTATATAAAAATATTAAGCAAATAATATAAACATGATAGTTAATTATGGTAAAGGAAGCAGCAAAGGAATGTTTGGATAATAGCAAATTACTAATTTTTAGATTCAGTTTTATTTAGACCCTATAGGTATAATATTCTCATAGAAATTTTTTATCAGGATACAGAATCTAGGGTTTGCATTTAAATGTTTCATATTCTCCTCACACTCAGCGATTGTTAACTCCTTTTTAATTGTGAATAATCCAAATTTATTTCAAGTTATGTAAGGATTTTTAGTCAGATTTTAAGATGACCATGGGTATTAGTATTTTATGTTTATGCCTGTGTGTGTGTGTGTGTGTGTGTGTGTGTGTGTGTGTGTGTATTTTCCTGTAGAATCAGTGAAATAGTTCAAGTTCCAAACTAGAGGAATAAAGATAGCACATATTAAGCTTACTTCTTTTCACGGATTGTCTTATGCTTCTTTGTACAGCCCCACCTTTTCAAATCTGACTCTTGCCTTCACTAACACCACATTTAGTGACAAAATGGCAAATTTAATGAGATCACTAACTTAACCCACACATGCACCACAAATAATCCCAGAGTTCTGTCTCATTGACCATTTTCCTGTGCTTTCATCTCCTTTAATAGGGACCCTGTACATTTGGCTAAATTGAAATTTTCAATGAAAGGTGTGCTAGACAATAGAAACTGCCCACCTTCATGTAGCTTACAGAGGTGGGACTGGGATGTAGTTCATCTGCCTCACCCAGGCTTCCCCTAACCCACTATGTAAGTTAGAAGGATGCATTCAGGCAAATACTGCAGTGCTGGAGCACAGCCTATAGCTTCTCTAAGGCATGAAGAACCCATATAGGTGAAACCTCATGTCAAATCCTACATTGCAGTACGAGAGCTCAGATCACAAAGAGCGTTTGATACAGTCCTTCCCAGTGGTTTATCATATTCTCCCAAATGTGAGGAAGATTTTCAGTTGACAGTGAGTAGAGGGAATGGCAGATTAACCATCAGGTGCTTATCCTGTCTACAACCACAGAAAGATCAGGTTTGTCTGGATGTCATGCTCACATCTGGTATTTCCATTGTGGACATGTTAAAAGTTAAATTACAGAGGAAGGCAAGTAAAACAAAACAAAAACAACCATATATCACCTGAGTCAGCATTAGGGAGGGGGACAGCTGCTCTGCTGCTGTCTGACATTTTAGCAGGACACCTCACCCCACCCCCGCCCCCAAGCAGACTCCAGGTACCACATTGTGGAATTGGCAGAACTTTTCTTCCACCAGCAGCTTTCTGAGAGGCCTGAGGAGGACAGACCTGGGAGAAGAATCCCAAATGCCAGGAAGAGGGGAGAAAGCAAACTATTAAGTACTACAATAGCTCTTAAATAAGATAATGACTGTTCTGAAACCTTCACGTTATGTTCCAAAATATACGAGTATTTTAAGATTTCCAGGTATTTTTAGGATAATGATTTCATTCAAAAAAGTGAAAGCAAGGATGCCATGATATTGAAGGAGGCCCGGGTTGATCTGCTCCCCTGCAGCACAAAAATACATTGAGTTTTCACAGTGCTTTTAATTCTTTCCTGTATATACCCAGCAGAGAAAAATAGCAGAGTCAAATGGGACCTCTAATGTTAGTATGTTGAAGAATCTCCACCCTAATCTCCAGAGTGGTTGCACCAGTCCACATTCCCACCAGCAGTGGAGAAGGCTTCCGTTCCCCCTATAACCCCATCAGCATTTGTTATTGATTAATTTTGTGATAGCAGCCATTCTTTGTGGGGTGAGATGGAACCTTTGTTGTTTTCATCTGCATCGTTCTAATGACCAGTAATGTTAAACAACATATGTGCATCTATATTTATAATGGCACAGTTTGTAATAGTTAAATCTTAGAAATAGCCTAGAAGCCCATAAATTGTTGAATGGATAAATAAGATGTAGTCTTTGTATAAAGTGGTGTACTACACAGCCACAAAGACAAAGTTGAGATATTTGTAGCTAAATGGATACACCTTGAGGCCATACTCCTAAGTGAAATAATACATGGATGTGCAAATACTATATTGTTTCTCTAGTGTGAAAAACTTCAGCTATAAATTAGGTCCAAAATATATGATAGATATTGTGAAATAGGAAGAAAATGTTCAAAGGGGAAGGGAAACTAGTGGAGGGGAGGGGAAAGTAAAGAAGAAAAAATCGAGAGTAAAAGGGAAAAAATGGAAACAAAGCTTATGTACACATGGAAGTACAGGGTAGAAATGAGGTCAAAGGAATGGGAAAAAATAAGAATCAAGATTTATGTTATGCATAGGTAGAAACTGCTAATGAGAAATGTGATCATAATGTTTTTCTCAAATGTAACAATGAACTGAAAAAAGAAAAAAAATACATTGATTTTTGTGTATAATGAGTGCTTTACAGATGAAGCATATAGATTCATATAAAATGTTTTCTTTTTAAACACCTTGAGATCCAGCCCTCAGCCATTCCATTGGGCTGTGGTCCGTTTTCTCATCAAGTGAATTAGTGATGTATAGAGCATAGGAGTCCCCGAGTGACTAGCCAAGAACCGAATTGAACAGACCCCTGAGATTTCGGCTCCAGCAAAGGCATTTTGCAGGATCTCACAAATGTGCACTGTGGGATTTGCAGTCAAGACTGAGTCTGAATCTCAGTTCTTCTTCTACTCGCCTGGGGACATTGGACTAGCTGCTCATCCCCTCTTCTCTCTGATTCCTCCATCTATACAGTGGCAGAACTAAAACCCGTATCATAGAGTAACTGAAAGAGTTAAAATTGTTATGAAGATTGAGTTATTACTGAGATAATACAGGGAAAAAATGTCTTTTTCCTTTTGCCCAAAAAAGTGAAGGACATTTTCTTTAGAGCAGCAAACATCCCATGTGAATTAAAGGCGAAGAAACTGTCTGTCTGTCTGTCTGTCTGAAGTTTTGACCGAGTGAATGGACTAATTCATAGGACCCCTCCTACGTGTATTGAATTTGTGTGATCCTTTCTACATGAGTGAAATTCCTCAGCAAATATGACTAAGAAATAAGGAGGCTGTGCTGGGGATTTAGCTCAGTGGCACTGCACCTGCCTTGTAAGCGTAAATTTCTGAGTTCGATCATAAATACTGGAAAGAACAAAAAAAAAAAAGAAAGAAGAAGGCTGATGCATTCAATGTTTGTCACATTGTTATAGGTTGGTAGGCTAGCTAGACATCTTGCAGGTAGTTACACAAGGCCAGCCCTCCAAGAGCCCATAAGAGAGGAAACCTTCACCTAAGGTCAGTGTTATCCAAGGAGAAAACTACCCATCCCAGGAAAGCAGTGATTGACAGGCCCCAGTCTCCTTCCTGGGGGCGGGGGTGGGGCGTGTCAGGATCTTGATTCACACTTCCGGGAAAAGCAGTGATTACAAATCTCCCAGAGTGGAGGGCCAGGACCTTACCTACCTCTCATGGCAAAGACTCCTGACTAAAAATCCTTGTATGCTTGTTACATGACTTGATTTCTCAGAAGCTGGCAAACTCCCTTTGGCAAACCTCTGGCAGCTTTTGGCAAGTGCATCTTTCTGATTTGAATCTTACATTGGTTCCTGTAGTATAAGTTTTGCAGTTGCAGAAATGATTTTTCTTTTTTCCTTCATACTTTACCTCTCTGCAAATCCTTTCACCATGTCATTCTCATGAGAAATAGCAGAGAACTCAGTGTTTAAAAACTTGGGATTTGTGGCAAGTTGATCTACATTTCCTGCAGTATATTTTTTACTGGTTAGTAGGATTGGCTTATTCAGCTAGTTTCCTTAAGTCAGTGTTTTCTTATCACTTGGAGGTTTTTATATGGATTAAAAGAAAGACTTTTTACAAATTGGGCAATTAGCTGCTTAAGCCATGTTTTCCATACATGCAACGTTACTGGTTATTACAGACCTCAAGTAACTAAGATAAACAGCAGGTATCCTGGGGCAAATGTTCAACTAGATTATCAGTTTTCAGGAAGAAATGAGCACTGGTCCTTTTAACCTCAAACAATGGAGGGTCTACTGATGCAGTTTTGTGATCTTGCTTTCCTCTTAGAAAGTACACCAATTACTTTGAAAGTAAAAGATAGTTATCTTTAAATTTATTTCCAAATTTCTACGTGGGGTCTGATTTCAAATTACCTTCCACACTAGGTTCCCCATCTGGACGTTTAGTTTTAGAATCCCCAAAGGCTTAAAAGACTACCTTTAACCTTGGATGGTCATTGGTCACATTCTTAAAGAGTTCAAAACTGTGGAGGACTATTGGATTCAGGCAAAAACACAGTAAAGGTCCTAGAGGCCTTTCAGATTCCTCCTTCCTATCTTTCTCCGAGTGAAACTTCCTTTATCTGTTCCCATCCACATTTAGCCTTGAGTTTTTAATAGCAATATTCCTCCAAGAATAGCAGAAAGAGTCAAAATTTTGCCTTTTGCGTTGCTATGATAATCTCCTTGGATGCTACAGCTTGTCACCTTCTTAAGTTCCAATGATGAAATCTGATCACAAGATCCCAAGATGAGAATCAGGAGCTTGAGTCACACTGTCAGCCTAGTTCCTTTTGGGTTTTAACAAATGACTCGTCATTTTATGTCTCAAATTTCTTATTGGCACCAAAATATGTACACATGCATGTATGCTTGTTTGTGCCTCTGAGCCTCAGCTCCAGAGCATGACTTAAGAATAACAGAACTGCTAAGTATTTTAACAGATTATTTTTAAGTGGTTGTGATAATAATTTTGATATGTATTCTGCTCCTGGTGTATTAAACAGTTTTCACTTCCATTATTGCATTCCATTATTCCTTCTCCATGTAAACATCTCTAGCAAAGAAAGCCTGATGGTATCTTGTACCTCTTACTAAGGACAAATTGAAACCCAAAGGAAAGATGGATCTGATCAAAGTGAAGACAAGTTACAGGCAGCTTGGGTGAAGAGCTAAGTTTTTCTTTTTAATATTCTCTAATATTTCTATTCATATGTATAAACACTCAAAAATTCAAAGCCATTTGTACATTATTCTTTACAAAGTTTTTAAGGTTGAAGTCTTTCAGCAAATACAGTTTGGTCAACTTGTTCATTTTTTCTCTGTTAGTTTTTAGTTTTCTTCATTTTGCTTCACCCTCACATCTATCTGAAGAGAAAAGACCTGCCAAAATACATGTTTATGTTCTAGAATTTATCTAGGGGACTTGAGAATGATCTGTTGTCATGAAATTTGGAAATGTTTTTAGCTGATTGGTAGCACTATAATTGATGTATTTCATATATACAGTAGAAAAGTCAGAACTCATTTTAAGCATACTTCATATAAAGGAAACTATTAAAGATGAATTTCATTAAGATTAAATTGAAGAAAGCATTTGATTTTGCTTCGAATTACTTAAACATGATTTTTTTTTCCTTATGTAGAACCATTAGAGACATTAAAGATTTACTTCTTATTAAACATAACAGCCATCTGGATAGTCTGACCTTTTCATTATTTTGTGGCCATTCTTTATTAAATTATTTCCTATTATTTTCTGTTAACCAGCAAGAGGATGATTCAAATTTATTGTGTTTTAGAAATTACCACTGAATGATATCTGCAAAATTGAATTTAGTGCCGTATGATATTTATGGTGTTGTTTTTATTGTAATGAATGAAGCTGTCCCAGCAATAATGCACTGAAATCTTGCTCACAGTTGTAAGATATGACAGTTCCCATCACCCTCCCAAAATTTCCTTGTTAATATCGTGTCTTTTCATCTGTTCCTAAAGAAAGCAGTTTTCCACAAAGAAGAAGCCATCACTGTTGATCATGGACAAAGTGAAGCAGACTTGACTCCTAACAGGCTATTTCCTAGTCTATTCTCAGAGTAAGAGCCACAGCCATGTCTGAGACATGAGAGTAAGTTATCCTTCTCTCCCAAGATTTGACCTTGAGTTTTGAAGACTAACAGAAACTGAAGTTGCCCAGGCACTAGCCAAGGACTTCGTTCCTCACTTATGTCCTCATTCTGAGGGATCTCTGTCCAAGTGAGGGTGGGTGCTTCAGGATCAGCTGGCTGTGTGCGCTGCACACACACCACCACTCACACAGCAGACTCCGTGAGAGTGGGTGACTGAGTCCTCCTGACTTCCCAGTCCTGCTGATGTTATCAGGTACAGGGTCACCCATGCTACTGTGGACCACACTGATGTAGTGTTTAATGTTTCTAGTTCAGAATATCTGGTGCCCTTTTTCTGGAGTCTATCCCTTCAGAAGGCCACCCACTGGTCTCTCATGTGAACACAGTGTGCCTCTCATCCCATGGATATCAGGCTTCCCTTATGATAGGTACGTTGATATAAACCAAAATGACATACCTATCAAAGCAGAAGTTTGCAGAATCACTTTGTCTTTCATCATTCTTTCTTTGTCTGTGAGAATGACATGCCACAGAATAGAGCCCAGGATGGACAGCAATACAAACTATGCTTGCTTTAAAACATTGAAATTTTAAGTATGTTTGCTACACAGTCACAATCTTCCCTTAATCAGTACAGTTTAATTATACTAAACTTGTACACAAAAAAGCTTCAGATAAATAAGAGAGAAAATAGATAGATATATAACTATTAGAAAGAGACATGAATAACATAGCAGATAGAGAGACGCCATAACAATAGTGAAAAACCAATTTACACAATAAAGCAATTAATCTAAAGGCTTCTCCTAGAAGGAGGAATTCAGGATCAACCCTAGTGTGTGAGTCATTGTTCGATTAGTAGAAGAATGTCAATAAGGAAATTATCTTTTCCGACATGTCTTTCATGATTTTGGAAAATGTCCTCCCCTTTCAGGATAAATTTCAAGATGGGTTGTACATATGACCTCATGTGAATAATGAACATCACATGCAGAATAGCCATAGAGAGTAAATGAGGTGATAAATATAAGGAGATTATATTATAGATGATGTTTTTGAACAGTGGCACATATTAACATTGCTAGTTTTGTAGAGATATCATGATTTTTTGTTTTTTTGAGTCAGGGTCTCACTTTGTAGTTCTGGCTGATCCTGAACTCATTCTCCAACTTAGCAATCCTCCTGCCCCTGCATCCCAAGTGCTGAGATGATAGGTATGAACCACCATGCCCACCACTGTGATATGTGGCACTGATTGCTGGTGAGCATGAGTCACCATGTCCAGCATTGTTGTATGTGGTTACTGGGGATCAAACCCAGGAACTTGGCTTGCAAGGCAGGCTTTGGAACCACTGAGCTAAATCCTTGACCCTCACAATTATTTTTTAATGGAACACTGATCTACAGGATTGTATAAATTTGTCCATACCTATAAAATGAAACTATTTAGAGTAAGTAAATGAATGAAGGTCCTTTATACACTCTTGCAGCAGCATATTTGCTCTTTGAATACAAAGGGTCTGTTCATTCTCCACTGTGAATTCCATCTCACATTCATTGCTCAATCTTTTCTTCTGCCTTATTTGTCATTCACAGAAAATTTAATTATCAGCTGCTTTCACTCCTCCTGCCCAGAGTGGACCTACGTTCCTTAGGTCAAAGTCATATCATCAGACCTTAGCTAACTCATCAGCCATTTGTAGGGCAATGTCCTGGGTCCCCTACCTACAGTAACCACTTCAGTGTTTGCCAGATGGCTCTCAGTTAAAATGTGAATGTGACATAATAAGACAGTAAGAGAAAATAGGGGTAAGGCCATGTCCTTCTGCAAAGTAAAATTCAGAAACAACCTATTGTTTGAGTCATCCCTTGATTGGTATCTGTGTCCATGAAAAAATAAAATATCTTTTCAGTCTCATCTCCATGACCTTGGACACGGCCTTCACTCTTGCAGGATACATTTCTGTTAGAAATTCTTAGGGGTGTAGAACACCTACATTCCCCTAGAAGTTTGTTTTATAACCAAACTGCTAAATATTAGGAAACAAAATGTAGCAAGGGAATGGAATACAGAGCCTTCAGAATCAATCTATTCTGCTTGTTTAAGGTGGAGAAATGAAGAACGAAAGGAGAAAGTTACTTGCTCAAGGTTGTTCAAACGCGTGACAGTGTGACCAACACAGCATCCCTCGAATAAGCAGGATGCTTTTTCACCCGATCCCCAGCTGGCTGAAATTATCACAGAAAATGAAGAATAGGATTTTTGTTGTAGAACAATGGCACTAGATCTTCAGAAAACGACACAAGGACAAAGTATTAATTGGCAACACAAGGCTGCTAATCAGCAATGTGCAGGGAAATGGCCACAAAGCATTTAG
>PVIR01007456.1:35942-60854 GCA_004026965.1 Petromus typicus | reverse complement strand
TCTGGGTCCCAGGGGCTGTGGCAGCTGGAGGCCGGCAGCCAGCCACCCTTGGCCCCGCACAGCAGGCCCACTCTTGCATGGAGATGTGTGGTCACCCCATTGTGTTGTGCTCTGCTTGCCCTGGCCATGTGGAGTGTTGTCACAAGGCCAGGCCTGTGCCAGGAGCTCTCTCACTGTGCCTGTCCAGGCCGGGGAGCATCCCACCCTGCAGCTGAGCAGAGAATGCTTCGGTCCCTGGGCTTCTGCATGTGTACGGTGGCTGCTGGCCAAGCCAGCACAAGTTCCTCCGAGGAGCAACCGCGTTGCCATGTGGACACCGAGATGAGATGGGACGAGCACACTCTGGCTGAAATGCTGGTGGTCATGGGGAGGCGCTGCGCACCTATAGTGCCAGCTACTCGGGCAGAAGCAAGAGGGTCACAAATTTGAACTCAGATCAGGCAGCTTAGTGAGACCTGGCTCAAAATAAAAGAGCTGAAGATGCAACTCAGTGGCAGGATACCCTTGGGTTCCATCCCCAGTCCCGAGAAAAGAAAAGTTAACGACAGTAAGTGTTCAGTGATCTTGAACAGGAACCTTTTTTTTTCGAGATAGGGTCTCACTTTGTAGTTCAGGCTGGCTCTGAGCTCAGCCTTGAACTCACAGCAATCCTCCTGCCTCTGCCTCCCGAGTACTGTGATTACTGGGGATGAACCTGGGTCCTTGCACTTGTAAGGCAGGCTCCGGAACCACTGAGCTAAATCCCCGGCCCTTGAACAAGAACCTTTAACGGTAACAAGGGTAATTGGTATCCAGTAACTCTTGTCTGGAGTTTTCATGGCTTCTGATTTCTCTTAGTCAGTTGTTATAACAGACTGTGGTACACCGGTTATCTTCAACAGTGCACCCTTATTTCCAGCATGTCTGGCTGGAAGTCAGAAACAGATCCCGGGAGCCTGTGGCTGCTGAGTTTCCTCGTGTATCCTCGCGCGGCAGGGCGGGAAAGCAAACCCTCCTCTCTTCTCAGAAGAGCACAAATCCTATCTATCTATGAAGGCTCACGTTCGCGACCTAACTGCCGCCCATCGGACCCGCCGTCTAGTACCCTACACTGAGGGTCAGGATTTCCACACGTGAGTTGGAGCTCGCGCTGGGGACACCAGCGTGCATCACGGCGCCCCGACTCAGTTCAGTGAAGGCCCCTTCCCTCGGCCTCCAAGGCCCGGCCCACTTGGCCTTGCCTGAGCCTCGGTGCTTCTCCAAAGTCAAGAGAGTTTTGGTCGTGGATTCTGGTGTCCTGTGGGTCAAGGCTGGGGTTGCTGCTTCACATCCTGCAGTGCACAAGACAGAGCTCAGCGTAGGGTTTGAGCGCTGAGGGTGAGACCGCGCTCTGCCCTGTGCGCCTTTCTGTCGCCTCCACACTCCTCACACCTGCGGCACATCGCGTCCCCTTCCTGGAAGCACGTCTTCCCCTTATGCTGCCAGTTCGAGTTCTCTGGGGTCCCAGCCCCACGGAGCTTCTCAGACAGGAGCTGGCTCTGCACCGTCCATGCACAGCTGCCTTCCAGAGAAAGGGCAACCCTGTCCCAGGAGACCTCAGAGGCAGGAGAGAGGGTGACTGGCGCCTGACACAAGGACCGAGACCTTCTGTGCTGCCCTCTGCAGGGAGTGCTGCGGGAAGAAGCAGGGGGATTGGTCTGCAGTACCCGTTCAGTCAGAAGGCCTGCCTGCCTGCCTGCCTGCCTTCTGCTCTCCTTCCTTCCTTCCTTCTTCTTGCCTTTTATTGTTCCTTTCTTCTTGCACGTTCTGTTTTTTGAGGCAGGGTCTTGTTATGTCGCTCAGTCTGGCCTCTAACTCGCTGTGTAGTCCAGGACAGCCTCAGACTTGCGTTGATCTTCCTGTTTCAGGCTCCTGAGTGCGGAGACTACGATCGTGCACCACCTAGCCGGGCATTTTCTCTGGTTTGTTACTAAATGTACAGTGTCGCATCTCTTGTTACCCAGAGGGATGGGCACAATACAAACTCATTAGTGTTTCTCTCTAAACATGTCCGTAGTATTTAGTTGAGTTGGACAAAAAAGTAGTTAACTACAAACACAATTACTGTTTATGTAGGCGTTTAGAAATCTGAAACATTTAAAAAAGCTAACATTTTTAAAAAATGCTTAACATTTCCTAAAATATCTTGACCTTTTATAACTGCATGGTTTTTGTTTTGTTTTTTTTTTTCGTGTTGAGGGTGAAATTATACTCTGAACTTACTTTGAAATATTTCAGATATTTTTTCTTCAGTTTCATTCTTAGGCTGTACATATTAACAAAAGGAAAGAAAAGTAAAACATACCATGAAGCTGTAGATATTTTTTACTTAACAAAAACAACAAATGCAAAACTCTGGGTGTGGTGTCACATGCCTGCAATCCCAGAACTCTGGGAGGCTGAGGCAGAAGTTTCACCAGTTTGAGCCCAGCCTGGGCAACTTACTGATTAGCAAGACTTTGTCTCAGAATGAAAAATAAAAGAGCTAGGGTTGTAGCTCAGCAGAAAGATCAAGAGTTCATTCCCTAGTACAGAAAAAAACAAAACAAAAAAATTTTTTAAAACTCACAGGGCTGAACGATCTCAGCCAGTTTTCATATTCTAACTAACTAATAGAAGGTGCTAACAATACCATGAAATAAAAGTTCACTGTCTCACGTTTTAAGTGTAGCCAACTATGTGAAGGAGACCAGTGAGCTTGTGGGAGAATACATAGATGTGTTTATTCTTTGAAAATTTTGCTGGTAGTTTAATTAAAAAGACAACCTTCAGGGGTCTGTTTTGTGGTCATGCTCCACCAGAAAACACTCGACTGTAAATGTTTGTTGTTAATGTCATGGGGATGGGAAAGGAGCAGCCTTTCTTGTCCGTCATGAAGATTCCTGACTGACTCCGTGTCACAAAAGTCAGGGAACAGCAGAAGACCAGAGCCATCACTCACTCGATCCCGCTTCCGTAGATGCCGAGTCTTCAGCCTGAGGTCCCGGCCACACGGGGAAGCTGTCTGACTTCGTGCTGGACTCACCCAAATGGGTAGCTGTGGGGGACAGAGGCTGGGGGGAGACGGTGTGAGGCAGTGGAAAGCCGGGAGGTTTGTCCGCTCAGATTCTCCTCGTCCCTCAGCTCCGCATCTCTTCCTCCCACACATGAACGACTGCATGGGTTTAAGACCAACTCTTAAACACAAACGTGGGAGAAAGCTGAAGCAACACCTTTAGTTTTTACGGCCGGCTTTGGAGAAAATGGGTTCTGATTCTCTTCCTCCTAAGGGAAAAGGAATTCTGGTTTCCGTGACTCACTTCAAGGGAGAATGAAGGATGGGGCAGGCGGGCGAGAGAATGCCGTAGAGGAAAGCTCCGCTGCAGAGGCTGCCCCTGCGCCTTCACACCGGTGCTGTCTGCGACTCCACAACAGTCTTCAAAAGTGGTCTCCAGAAACCAGGCATGTAAAATGAGGCAAAACTCTGTTAGTCAGAGATGCCTTGTTTTTTCTCTGCTGCCTTTTCTTTACTCATTCATCTGTGGCCAGCCATCTGGGCTGGTTAGACACACCCTGGTTATTGTGAACCATGTGAAGGACACACGAGTCCGCAGGCTCCCTGTAGTGTTCTGACTAAATAGACTAGCAAGTGTTATAACTAGATCACGTGGTAGTTCTATTTTAGGGGTTTTTTCTTTTAATTTTTAGTTTTTTGAGAAACTAAAATATCCAGAAATATTAGCTACAGTCACTTCCCATTGTCCATATTTTAATTTAAAGAGTGTGTGGGTATAAATGTTATAATTATAAAAGACAATAATCAGGATAGTGGCTGTAATAATCAGGAAATCAGGATAGAGGTTTCTCAAAAAACTAAAAATTAAAAGTGGCTGTACTCATTTACATTCCCCACCAGCGTTGCCTTTCCTCTCATCCTTGTCAGCAACTTTTTTTTTTCAGTATTAAGCTCCTTGTTTCCCTTTTTTTTTTTTTTTTTTTGATGGTGGTGGTGCTGGGGATTGAACTTGAGTCTTTATGCCTCCAAGGTAGGTGCAGGACCACTTGAGCTAAATCCCCAGTTTGTCAGCAATTTTAAAAAATTCCTATTTAAAGTCATTTTGACTGGGGTGAGAAAGAATCTCAATCTAGGTTTTTGTATTTTTGAGACAAGTCTCACTGTATAATTCAGACTGGCCTTGAACTGGCTCTCCTTAGACCCACAGCCATCCTCCTGCCTCAGCCTCTCAAGTGCTGGGATCTCAAGATGTGCCACATTCAGCCCCTCAAAGTACTTTTGATTTACATTTCCCCAGCCTTATTGTGGTTGCTGTTTATTTTTTTATTTTGAGACAGGGTCTCATTAAGTTGCCCAGGCTAAGCTTGAAACCTGTAGTCTTCTTGACGTAGCCTCCAGAATGTTGAGATTACAGCTGTATGCCATCACACCCAGAACGAATGCCTTCTTTTATTTCTATGCTTGTCAATATGCTGAAACTTCAAATAATTCTTGTTTTCCTATTTTTCTGTTAGTAAAGCATACCAGTTTATCTTGGGGAAACTGCCCATTATTAGAGTTTCGTCAGCAGTTCCCTGTCAGTTTTGGGAAATCCTGTAAGGGAAATCCGCAGATCCTGTAAAGCTTTGGACATTATTTTTCAAACTGTAGGTCATCATGATTCAGTGGGTTGTGAAATTAATTTTAATGATTCCTGATTAGCATTTTTAAAATGAGGTAAGTTAAAGGAAAAATATTAATTCACAAATATATTAAAGTAACCTGATATACACTCTTGGATTCAGTGATATTGCTTCTTGAAATTTGTACCAGGATAAAGTATCCAAGACAATTGACCAAGATGTGATTGGAGAAGAAGTTTATCTTTTCTTAAAACACTATCTAGTTGGCTCTGTTGTAGGATTCACATCCAATGAGTCATTGTGTAAGCATGCAGATGATGGTGTGACTCTATGTTGATTGAATGTTATAGAAAGGTAGCCAAGCAATGTGACTGAATTACAAATGCAGACCACACAGTTGTGAGCCGATACCTAATTTTTTTTTTTTTTTTTTTTTTTTTTTTTGAGACAGGGTCTCGCTTTGTGGTTCAGGCTGGCCCTCAGCTCAGCCTCCAACTCACATCACAATCCTCCTGCCTCTGCCTCCCGAGTGCTGGGATGACAGGCGTGAGCCACCACGCCCGGCACTGTGGTATGTGGTACTGGTTGCTGCTGGGTGTGGGTCTCCTCGCCCAGTATTGTTATGTGGTTACCGGGGAATCGAACTCGGGCCCTTGCGCTTGCAAGACAGGCGCCAGAACCACTGAGCTAACTCCCCGGCCCCCCGATACCTAATTTAAAGAATTGAATGGTGGAAAATAGTCACCAGACTGATGAGTCTCTCAAAATGATGGGATTACTTTTATTTTTATTTTCTGATGATGTGACTCTGGGTAAAAATATAGCATTTATGCCTCTCAGCAGCATCATTGGCAGTAAGAAGATAATGATAATTTATACCTGTGACCCTTGTGAGGAAGTCAGTAGATTAGAAAATGCTGAACACAAAACAAACATCCAGAAATATTAGCTATAGTAATTCCCCATTGTCCATATTTTAATTTAAAGAGTGCGTGGGTATAAATGTTATAATTATAAAAGACAATAAGCTACATTTAAAAAAAAAATAGTTCCCATGGAAAAGGGGGAATTGGAATCCTCCCTCTGTCTTGTTCTGGACAGGATTTCACTGTATTGCCAGGCTAGCCTCGGGGACTCAGCTCTCTGAGTGCAAGGACTACACATGCCTGCCCTGTGACAGCTCAGGTAATGCAACCTGAAACCACAAACCTCAGCTGTTGGGACCTTCTTGAGTTCTGAGAACATTCTGTAACTCACTGGCCATCATTTGTAGATCCCACTGTCTGTACAATTGATATGTAGTGTCCTTATCCATTGTGATTACTTCATAGTACAGAGGTTAAACTCAGACTTGCTCATACTAGGCAAGCACTCTACCACTGAGCTACACCCAGCCCCTAGGGTGTGTGTGTCAGGGAGAGAGAGAGAGAGAGAGACAGAGAGAGAGAGACTGCGCACTGAAGCCAGGGCCTTCTCACTGAGCTACATTCCCAGCCCTTTTGTATTTTTTATTTTGAGACAGGTCTCACTAAATTGCCAGGTTTCCCACACGGAGCTTTAACTTACCATACTTACCAACCCAAAAAAGCTAGGGAAAAGTTAATCAAAAGTACATTGAGGGAGCCAGGGATTTAGCTCAGTGGTTCTGGTGCTGGCCTTGCAAGCTCAAGGGCCTGGGTTTGATGCCTGGCAACCACATACAACAGTGCCAGGAGTGGAGACTCACACCACTGTGCTGGGTGTGGTGGCTTATGCCTGCAATCCCAGCACTTGGGAGGTAGAGGTAGGTGGATTGCTGAGTTCAAGGCTGAGTTCAGGACAAACCTGAACTACAAGGTGAATGAGTGTGGGCACATCTTACTACAAAGGACAGATTTAAAATTAAATTCTGAGGCATTCTCCCAATCCTCTGTAGAAGAAAAGAATCAACTTGATTGAACTTAGATGCAAAGTGGTATCTTCTACTCTGTGTGCATTTTTGCCATAAAGTTATGGGCAGAGCTGTTGCAAGTGCTTTGATGAAATCCAGACATCTGCAGCATGCTCACCAGTTTCATAAGTTTGTCAAAACAGGAAGAGGAGCATATTGGGTTCAGATTATTCTTTAGGATTGCAAGTTATTTGTTATCTTCTAGTGATCACTCCTTCCATTTTTTTTTTTTTTTGAGACAAGGTCTCGCTTTGTAGTTCAGGCTGGCCCTGAGCTCAGCCTCAAACTCACATCACAATCCTCCTGCCTCTGCCTCCCGAGTGCTGGGATTACAGGTGTGAGCCACCACGCCCGGCACTGTGGTATGTGGTACTGATTGCTGCTGGGCATGAGTTTCCACACCCTGTATTGTATGTGGTTACCGGGGGATCGAACCCTGGCCCTTGTGCTTGCAAGACAGGCGCCGGAACCACTGAGCTAAATCCCTGGCCCCACTCCTCCGTTTTCTAAAAGCTCACACCTCACTTTGATAAAATCACATTGGGATCTTGCCTAGGATGGTTATTAAATTTATTTAAAATGAATTACTCGAGAATCTCCTTTCTTTTCCTCATTGAAAATCAGAATGATTGGGCTGAGGATATAGCTCAGTGGCACTACCACCTGCCTGGCAAGTGCAAGGTCTTGAATTCAATCCCTAGTACCACAAAAAAAAAAAAAAAAAAAAAAGAGAGAGAGAAGAAAATGAGAATAATGGTTCATTTCTAGTTCTTCTACTATTTCATTATTTAAAAAATAATTATGTCAAAGGTTAAGTAATATCTTCTACAATTTTTGTTTGTTCTTTGGTTGTGTTTGTTTTTCTTTTGTTTGTATATTTGTTTTGTTTTTTGAGACAGAGTCTCACTACATGAACTCACTGTGTCGACTAGGCTGACCTTGAACTTGACAAGCCTTCTGAGTGCTGCTGTTACAGTCATGTGCCATCGTGCTTGGCACTTTTGTTTTTGAAAGTCGTTTATCCAAGAGAAGAGACAAGAATTATTGTTTACTTTTCCGTGGCCTCCTCATTTATCTTGACCTCTGTTTCCTTACTAGTGTTTCTTCACTGTGATCACCAGTCTTGCAGGGGGTTCACCTGGTCTGGGGGAAGAAGCACTGATAAAGTAGTTGCTGTTGGAGGTTGGAACCAAAAACTTGAAACTAGACAACAATGGCCTGAATAAGCTGAACACAGTGAGGACAATGAGATGAGTCTGAACTACTGCCCCTCAGAAGGATAAAGAAGTGTAGCCCAGAGTGTGAGTCCAGAAGCCAGCCAAGACCAGGCAAATGTGGTTTAAGCAGGTGTGTTGGATACAGCAGCCACCAGCCACATGGGCTGGTAAGCACTTGAAACAGCACCACTGAGGAGAAGGATTTTTAATTTCAGTTTAATTTTAACATACTTAAATTAAGAATTGAGCAAGTTAAGATATTTTCCCATTAATACAACTCATCTCACTTCATTATCTAACTGTTGCATCATATCAGGAAAACACATCACCAATCTACTTAGTGTGAACCACATGGCTTCATGATTTTTATGTGGTTATTTGAATATTATGCAGACAGCTCAAATTCCACTGATACCTATATAAATTGTACATAAAAATGGATAAATAGTAAGACTTTATTATAACTTAATTATATTACTGTTGTAGATTTAAAAATATGGGAAAAGCTAAAGTGTAAAATTAAGCTCTTCTAGTGATATAGACTCAAGAGAAGCTGCAGAAACCAGTACTATAACTAAAAGAAAAAAAGCTGAAAGAGTCTCAAATTTCACGAGTGGCAATTGCACTTTGTTGTGGCAGAATAAAATGAAAGGTCTATTTATTTGTTTAAAAACCTTTAAAAGACAGTAGATACTGTTGGAGACATTTTCAAAAACTACATAGTGAACTTGATGAGTTTAACAGACAAAAGAAGAAATGTCAACAGATGAAATCAGTTCTCTGAAATCCACACTAAATATTCAAAAAATTAAGAAGGTCTCTAATGTTATTTATTTCTTCAGTAATGCTGTTTTAATGGGTGCCCAATACACTTTACATGGCATCCTCTTTTTTTTTTTTTAAGGTTTTTTGAGACAGGGTCTCGCTTTGTGGTTCAGGCTGGCCCTGAGCTCAGCCTCAAACTCACATCACAGCAATCCTCCTGCCTCTGCCTCCCGAGTGCTGGGATTACAGGCGTGAGCCACCACGCCCGGCACTGTGGTATGTGGTACTGGTTGCTGCTGGGTGTGAGTCTTCACGCCCAGTATTGTATGTGGATACCGAGGATCAAACCTGGGTCCTTGCACTTGCAAGACAGGCACCAGAACCACTGAGCTAAATCCCCAGCCAACGCCCTGAGTTCACTATGTAGACCAGGCAAGTGTGGAACTCACAGCAATCTGCCTGCCTCTGCCTCCTGAGTGCTGGGACTATAGGCGTGAGCCACCACACCTGGCACTGTGATATGTGGTACTGATTGCTGGTTAGTGTGAGTCACCACAACTGGCAATGTTGTATGTGGTTATTGGGGATCAGACTTTGAACCTTTCACTTGCAAGGCAGATGCCAGAATCATTGAGCTAAATCTCTGGCTCAACATGGCATCTTTTAAAAATTGTTTTTATTGGTACATTTTATATATACATTATGATTGCATTCAACATTGAGAGTTTATACCTGTACATTACATATCTTCTCATTTTCCAGCCCTCTCTACAACTTCCCCCTTATGCATTAGTTTTGTTTCTTTTTTTTAACCAACAATTTTTTTCTTCCCCTTCTTTACTTTCCCCTACCCTCCCTTTCCCTTTTTTAAAAAGCATTTTCTTTATTTCACAGTACCTATCATACATTTTGGCATTGATTTACATCTTCAGTTTCTTACATGGCATCTTTTATGAGTTGATTTTCAAGTGATTTGACATTATTCCTGCTGGGATGATTACTGGTCTCTATTCCTTTGGTTGACTTTGCCAATAGAGATCAGCTTCCATTCTATTCCAGTTTACATTACTGTGTATGTCTTCTTGGAATGCAGAACATGCCTCTGTTAGTGAATATACCATTACATATTTGTCATAGAAATGAGCTATAGATTTCTAGTGGCTGTACCTTGCCACTGTTTGCCAAATGCTTCAAATTAAAAGGTGATTTAATATGTTCTTGGTCAAGGGAAACATTGCAAAGCTGATGAGAGTTCTGTAGAATCTGCTGCTTTGCTTTAGGTAACTTGCCCCAACATGATTTTTAAAATTTATGTTAATAAGATCTGCATCTGTAACTTCTGCCAGCTATTAATTGGCTTGTATTCTAGCACAATAAATGAAAACCAGTTTTAGATGGTAACACATTAAAAGAAAATTGTTAGAAAATTAAGAAGTAGAATGTTTGCAACTAAGCCACCAAACAATTGCCTATAGCACTTAAACCTTTTTGAAAATATTAAATATCAATTGATTAAAAATTCAAACTGCAAGTACCTTAATTTTAAATGAATCCTGCTGAAATAACAATTTTGTATGTTTTGTTTCAAAGCACGTTCAAATTTACAAAGTGCTTTCGGTTCATAGACTAAAAGTTCAAGGTATAGAATAGAAATAGATGAATTTTTACAACTGTCAAAGAAACATTTCAGTTATACATGGAAAAAGTCTCTCTTATGATAGAGATACTTCAGTGATTAGATCAAATATCTGGGTTTATAGCATTTTGTTTCATTTTGCTTTTTGTTGGGTGACCCTTTGATGTGGTGCTGGAGATTGAACCCAAGGCCTCGCACATCCTGGGCAAATGCGCTACCACTGGGCTCAACTTCTGCCTTAGATCAACCAGAATGTTAAAACCAAGGGACTATTTCCACTATTATTTTCTTTCATTGTTTATTGCATGTTGGAATTACTTGTGTACAGTCTTCTGAATTAGACTCATGGAAAGTGTAATGTGTACAGTTAGTAAAAGTGTTTAAGCCAGGCACAATAGTGCAAACCTATAATCTTAGCTACTCAAAATGAAGCAGGAAGATTCCAAGTTTGAGCCCAGCCCAGGCAACATAACAAGACCTGTCTAAACAGCCAAACAAACAAGCAGGCTCAGTATAGCCATGAAAGTGAATCTGTGCTTTTTTATGGACCTGTTGAAAGAGATAGAAGACAATGACTTTAATAATATTGCATTGTTTGCTTACTAGTTGAGTTACAAAGGAATTTTACTCTCTTGTTAACTCCAATTCCTTGAAACAAAGGTATTTTATTGAGATAGAGGAATATTTGGCACAATTTACTTCGAGGCCTTCTTCTGAAGTCTTTGTAGAAGCCTTACTGATCCCACAATTCTTGCATTATGCACGCACCTACATCCATTGTCACAAGGATGATTGTCATTCTCGGCTTTTGAGCCAGCTGATTATGGACTGACACCTGTATGAACCGTGAGCCAAATGAACCTGTTCCCTTTTCACTCTCGGTGTCAGGTATTTTGTCTTGGTAACAACAGAAAAGTACCTAACAGTCTGTATCATTGATATCAGCTGCTGACAGCTGAAGCTGTAGTCTTCTCTCTCTCTTAGCTGTAGGGGTCTAATACCAATTAAGTTGTTCCTCACAATGTGAGCAACAACTTCCCTAGGCTACTGTCATTTTGAAACAACTTCCTTAGGTTGCTGCCATTTTGAAACAACTTCCTTAGGTTGCTGCCATTTTGGAACAACTTCCCTAAGCCCCGCCATTCTGGAACATGGTGATGTTGCCACCATTCTGGAAGATAGCATTCTGGGGCTTTCTTCTCAAAGCAAAATCTTTCACTGTTACAACCTTGAGTCTGCAAAGGGGGAGTCCTTCTGCTTCCTCTGATGCACCCAGGCCATCTTTTCTATTCTGTTTAAATAATTTTTTGGGGGGACCATATCGAGGATCAAACTTGGGCCTTTGTGCTTCCAAGGTACAGTACCACTTGAGCTAAATCCCTGGCACAATCTTTTCTATTATCTTGTTCCTTCTCAGCAATCAAGATCTCCTGTGCAATATCTATGCAGTCCACAGCTCTACTACAGCTTCCTTTCTGACTAAACTCGAAACATTTTAAATCATTCTGCTGGGCTCTTTGCTTTTGATTCTTAACACAGATCTGCTTAAAAGCCCCCAACAGTAGTCATGCCATTGCCTCAGTATTCGGCTGCCTTGAAATTTCTTCTGCAAGATTGATTAGTCCATTGCCCCTGGTCTCAGTCTCAAGCAAAGTCTCTGGACATGAACAAAATGCAGACCAACTTTTTGTTGATCATAGCACACATCCTCTGGGGTCCAGCAGCCAATGTAGTCTTTCTTCACAGCAGAAACCTCTGAGCCTGGTCGTTCCAAGCTTTCTTGTCCTCTGAGTTCTGACCAGAATCTCCCATACAGAAGAGCCCAAGGCATTTCAGCGCTGCTTGTGTAGCTAACATCTCCATCTCCAAATCTTTCCTAATTCTTCCTCTTCCCACCAGCCAGTCCCAAAGGCTTTTGAGCTACATGGATGTCACAGCAGTAACCCCACTTCTCCAGTACCAAATTTCTGTGTTAGTTACTTTTCTGTCATTGCTGAAACAAAATACTCGCCACCTAAAGTTAAAATGGAAGTTTATTTGGCTTACAGGTTGTAGAGTTTTCAGTCCATGATCAGCTGGCTCCCAGGCAGGGATGGTGAATAGGGATGCACAACATAGCAATGGTAACAAGAGGAAAATGCATAGACTTTTCTATGTTTCCTTTTCCTTTTTGCAGTACTGGGGCTCTAACTCACAACCTTGCACTTGTAAGGCAGGTGCAGTGCCACTGAGCTAAATCCCCAGTCTTAAAATATTCTCAAGAATGATCATCATAGGGCCGGGGATTTAGCTCAGTGCCTCTGCCGGCTGCCTTGTAAATGCAGTAATCACATACAACAATGCTGGGCATGGTGATTCACGCCTCCTAGCAATTAGTACCACATACCACAGTGCCAGTTGTGGTGGCTTGTGCCTGTAATTCCAGCACTCAGGAGGCAGATGCAGAAGGATTGCTGAATTCAGGATCAGCCTGAACTACAAAACGAGACCCTGACTCAAAAAACTAAAAAGAAAAAAAAAAAAAAAGTCATCATGTACAAAATTAAATTAAAAAAAACAGGAATGATCATCCTTGGTGCATAGAAGTTTGCTATCAGATTTCTGAACAAGTAGAGCCCATGTAACCAGTATGTCTTACTGTTGTAGACAGCTAAGTTAGGTACTAGAAATATTATAGTTAGTCAGACAGGGTTAGGCCCTTGAGGAAGTCAGTGCAGAAGGTGAGAACACATTACAGTTGTGAGCGGAACTGCATCTGTGAAAGGTCAGGCTTCAGGATAACAGTGAAATGAGCAAGCTGGTGTATCTCCCCAAGGGATAAAATAACTGATATAACCTGGTCCAATAAAGTCTAGATAGACACGAGTCACCCAGGTGTGTGACTAGGACCTCCTGGTACATGTCTTCCTAAAAAAGGTCTTTTGTTCTTTCCATGTACCCTTGCTACCTGGCCTGCTTTCCCATTGGATCAATATTACCTAAGTGGCTATATTTGTAATCTTATTGATTGACCACAGTTTTGACCCATGTTTTATCTACCTTTTTTTGTTGTTGTTGTTTTTGAGACAGGATCTCGCTTTGTAGTTCAGGCTGGCCCTAAGCTCACTATGTTGCCCAGGCAAGCCTCAAATTCACAGCAATCCTCTTGCCTCTGCCTCCCGAGTGCTGGGATTACAGATGTGAGCCACCATGCCTGGCCCTGTGATATGTGGTACTGAGTTCTGGGATTACAGGCATGAGTCACCATGGCTGGCACATACAACAGTGCCAGCCATGGTGACTGGGGATTGAACTCTGGCCCCGAACTCGGGCCCTTGTGCTTGCAAGGCAGGTGCCGGAACCACTGAGCTAACTCCCCGGCCCTACCTTGTGACTTTGTACTCATCTTATGATTTGCTCTATAAAACTTCCTTTAAAAGGTGTACTTCTTGACAAACCATTTTCAGGTCCCCTCCCATCTCTCAGGAGCTACCTTTCTCAATAAATCTTTCCTACTCCTAACAGCCTTGTTCCTTGGAGTTCTTTCTTTGATTTGGGGGAACATGAGCCCGGTATGTCTGACATTTAGCAGGTTGAGATTTATATTATTTCCCCTGTATCATTACCAGTTTGGATTTAATGTGGATATTTTTCCTGTGTCATAGTAGTGCATACTTATTGGGATGATTGACCTCCACTACATTCAGAAAGTTTTTACCCATCAGAAAAAAATTGTTGGACAGAGTTGAAAGACTCCTGCTCATGTCAGATGAGAACTCTTCTCAAAATCTTTTACTGATGAAACCGGACATTTCCAGTTTTCTGCATTCTAAGTCAGTGTACTATAATTTATAGAAACAAATATCTTCCAGTTTTTTCTATAAAGTTTACAAGGGAAAATGTTTCTCAATAAACCCTAAAAGAAATTTATTTACTTTTCTATTTCCTGCTCCTGAATTTGCAAGTATCAGAGATAATTGAAGTTAATTTCAATAATGGTGTCCAGTAGATAATTTTTTAAAACAAGGTCTTGCTCTTGAGTCCAAGCTAGCCTTGAACTTGGCTGGTCTCAAACTTGTGATCCTTGCATCTTGGCCTCCCCAGACCTGGCATCGCAGCCATACGTCAGTCACCACTTCTGGCTGTAAAACATTGTGGGCAAGTTCAGTGTAAGAGCCAGAAATCTTTTTTTTCTTTAACACTGACCTTGCCACTTACCACATTAAATCCCATTTTCCTAATTTTAGCCTTAGGCTAAACAGGAAATCATATGAAATGAAGAAAGGTAAGTATTTGATTTATTTTCTATTTTCTTATCAGATTTGGAGCTATGTTTTTGATTAATGATTTATGGGAAGTGTTCATATTTCACTCACTTGTGTAGTATAGGGCATTACTGGAAACACTTTATAATAAATAAGAGACTGGGGGCCAGGGATTTAGCTCAGTGGTTCCGGCCTGTCTTGCAAGTGCAAGGACCCCGATTCGATCCGTGGTAACCACATACAATACTGAGCATGGAGACTCACACCCAGCAGCAATCAGTACCACATACCACAGTGCCGGGCACGGTGGTTCACACCTGTAATCCCAGCACTCAGGAGGTAGAGGCAGGAGGATTGCTGTGATGTGAGTTTGAGGCTGAGCTCAGGGCCAGCCTGAACTACAAAGTGAGACCCTGTCTCAAAAAAACCTAAAAATAAATAAATAAATAAATAAATAAATAGGAGACTACTCTGATGTTTGGCAGTTATTGAGTTTTCACAATATAGTTGGGGTAAGGATGATGGGATCTTTTGATCTAGAGCAGGTAGAAACTAGCTTGGGCTCCCTGTGGTGGGCATGCACGCTGCCACACAGGCAAAGCTTTGTGAGGGGAGAATTGGATTCAGCCAAACAGGTCTTTGCTGAGGGAGCTAGCAGTTGGTCAAAGGAGTGATCAAGCTTCTGTTCACTAAACAAAGGGAGCAGCTTGTGTTTTGCTGATTTGCTGGAGTGGGCTAAAGTTTGGTCGTTTTCATTGCTGGGGGCTTGGTTTCAAAAGGTGTTTGTTCTTTTGGTGAATTTGGGCTAGGAAGTGCTCATGGTCAACTAATCCTAGGAGCTGTTAAGTCATTACGTGGCTGGTGCCATTGTCTTGCACAAGACATCCTGGCCTTTAAAACTTGGCAGGCTGACAGGTGGTCAGTTTTGCTTGGAAACAGCTGAGTTACCCTTGGAGCTGGTGCCATCATTTTGCATAAATGTCCTGGTCTTATGATAGGGCTGGAATTAGGTAGAAGAAACATACCAGTTTCAAAGGGCAACAGACCAAGCTAACCCTGTCTCATAATCTTAGACAAAACATTTCTTAAATGATCAACATGTCTACATGCAAAACTGAATGGAATTTGATTCGAGGCTTCAGACAGCCAAGTAGGCTGGCATTGTATTTAAATAAAGATGCCAAGCTCTTTATCCAATTTTGGGCATCTATCAGACATCTTCAGACCCAGGTAAAAAGTCCCTGTTCTCAGCAAAAGCAGCTTTCAAGACCCTAGGAAGTAATTTAAGATGGGAATCCATTTCGAATGGGGCAGGAAGTTCAGCACAGGAGTTTTTCTGTACATAGTCAGCCCTGTGGAAATCATCTCTTGTGCTCTCTCCTCCTCCTTACTTAGCTCAGTTTTCTTGCTCTACACAAGTGTCCCTGGTCTGACAGTGACCATCACAGGGGAGTATAGGTCCCAGAGTGGAGCTGTCAGAGGGATTGTTAGTTCAGCTTATTTGGCAACTGTACAATTCAGTAGGTCTTAGGGCCAATACTTAATGCTTTTAAACCTCGAGTCATGAATGAGTCTTCTAGATCTTCTCATGCACCAAATCCTCGAGTGCTATATAAGCTGCTAATGGCTCACACCTGTCACCGACTCCAGGTCTCATCTTTGGCAGAATGTGAGACTAGAACTATTATCACAGCTGCTGCAGCTCTGAAATTCTGCTAGTAAAATATGTCATAGGACATAAATGGAATAGATATACTTTATCAAGTTTTTCTCCAGGTAATAGTGTTTCAGTTATCAACTTAAACTTAACAAGTTTAATAAATGATTGACACTTCTAGCATTTTAGGTCCTGTGTTCCATGCAAAAAAACTATAAAAATTGTTCGATTTTAATCAGTTCTCATATCCTCTCATATTTAAGTATTATATCCCATTGATGTTCTGTGTTGTTTTGGTATTTTCATTTTCCTACTTCCATGTTGGTCTCTTCTTTTTTATATGGGCCGGGACTGATTCTTATTTCTTGTGTTTCTTTTTCCATTATAAACCACTCCCTAATCTTTAATTTTTTCTCATTTTTCAGTTTCTGCTAATGCAGTTCTCCCTTGCTGTCCAATAGGCATGTGGATTAGGTCCAGGTCTCCTTACGGATATTAAAAGCCACAGATCTCAGTGCTGCTTTTATAAAACAGTGTAGTATTTACATGTATCCTGTGAGTTTCCTGTATATTTAAAATCATCTCTTGATAACTTATAACAACTAACATAATACAAACACTACTAGATAGTTGTTATATTATTTAAGGAATGGTGATGAGAAAATCAGTACATGTTCAGTGCAGATTCAGTTAAAAGAATTATTTTGATTCACATTTCATAGAATGTGTGGTTGTGAAGCTTGGAGCTCAAAGGGACAACTATGAATGTTAACATCAGGCCTAGCACAAAGACTTCGGATTGAAGTTCAGAGTTCTTTCCTCTGTACTATACTGAATATTGGAGTGGCCATCAAATGCCCACCTGTGCTCTTCTCCTAGAAGGCCTGACATCTCCAGAGTTCTTTTCCTCCACATTATCTAAAAGAAGGTAATATAATTGGGAATTTCTGCAGCATCATTGAAACATCAAGCATTAGCTTAAGGTGGTAGAATATTTACCTAGCATGTATGAGGGTCAGGATTCAATTTCTAGAAGTGAATTAAGGTGTCAGTCATATGAAAAATTACTATGTGAAGAAATGATAGAATAGGCCTCATGTTCCAAAGAAGAAAACCTACAGATTCATATGTTAAAATTAGTAGATAAAATTTGTGAAATAATTATTTAAAATAGATTAAAGAACTTGGTAAAAAGAAAGTGCTTAGTATTGCAAGAAGGATAAATAAGTTAACAGAAGGGAACAGAGCCTACGTGTTCAGTTGATTTGGGGGAATGGTGATACGAGGGATTGAACTCTGGGCCTTTGTACTGAATTACATTGCTAGCTTTTAAAAAATTTTATTTTGAGACAGGATCTCACTAAATCAATAAAATTGCCCAGGCTGGGTTTTAACTTGTGATCCTCCTGTCTCAGCCTCCCAAAGTGCTGGAATTTCAGGCATGTACCACCATGTGCCATTACTCAATTATTTTTTTTTCCTTTAAGTTTTTGATACATTTTAGGTATACATTATAATCATATTCATCTTTGGGGCTTTGTACCTGTACACGATATATCTTGGTTCTTTTTTTACCCTATTCCACTAATATTCAGTTGATTTTCTAACAAAAATACTAAAGCAATTTAAGTGGAAGTGGGTCCTTTTAATAAATTATAACAACATTTAAAGAAAAAATAGACATTGATGACTCTCAATTTATAGTATATGCAAAATGATGAATTATAGCCCTAAATGTAAAAGTAAATATCACAAATTTTCTAGAAAAAAACAGAAAACTCTCATTATCTTGGGTGAGCAAAGCATCTTACATAGTGCAGAAATGCCTTGCATGTGAAATAAAAATTATAAGTTGTACTTCATAGGATTAAAATATCCTCTTTGAAAGAAAGTAATAATAAAATAGTAGAGGCAAATTTGATATGGGGAGAAAATGCTCACAGTGCACAAATAACTCATATATAGAATATGTAAAAGACATTTCCTTAAAACAGTAAAAGGTCAGTTCAATTTCCAAAATGGGCAGATCTGAATAGGTACCTCATGATGGCCTTTTGGTAAATTCTGGTAAACAGTTAAAAGGAATTGCCAAGGAGTATATGAAAATATGATCTATATCATTAGTCACAAGGGAACTAAATATTAGAAAGATAATGCAAGTTTACTTTATAGTCAAAGTGCTTAAATTAAAAAGGCTACTAGTACTAAGTCTCAGAAAGAATGTATAGCACCTGCAACTCTTACCCATAGCTGATGGAGTTTAAAAGGTTGCAAAAACCATACAACTTTTTATTTCTAATAGAAATAAATATACACACAGATCCAATTGTAATTCCCTATTCAGGTATTTACTGAACAAAAATGAATTGTTAGATTGACAAAGAAAAACACGAACTAAAGCGTTCATAGTTTCTTTCTTCGAAATTGATTGAACCAAGAATATCTCCAATATCCATCAGTTAGAGAATGGATGAGGAAACTGTAGTGTATGGAACAGTGGAAAACTGTTAGGTAATAATAAAGAAGCCCACTGATACGTACTTCAGTATTGATAAAACTGAAAAATATGGTAATTGGAAGAACCCGAGTGTCTTCTGAGTTACCCCAAAGCAGATGTGTGGTGACTGAGACCCTCATCATGGTTGCGGAGGACGGGTGGCTGTGGGGAGACCGCAGCTTGCTGGTGACTGGAAGAGCGTGAAGAATTCTCTGAAGTGGCAGATGGTGTTTCTGACCTTGGCCTGGCCAGTGGTTCCGTGAGTTTGTTCATTATTCATCTGTCAAAATCCATGGAGGTGTACACTTAGGATCTGTGCACTTGGTACTTGCAAGTTATATATCATTACCATAATGCCAGGAGAGATTTAAAGTAAGACACAATTTATAAGGGGCAGATTTCATTGTTTGAGAACAGGTCTATAGTGAAGTGTTTCTTCCTAAATTTGATCTCTGAGGGCTCTTATTTAAGGCTAGTTCAGTGTATTTTAATTATAAGATGACACAAAGTTGTCACTAGACCAGGAAATTCCTAGAATTTACAATGACAATGTTGTGGGAGGGGTTCACTTTCACTTTCAGTTCTTGGTTCCTGAGAGGAATTTTTCTTTCTTTCAGGTCTGGGATGAGCCCAGGGCCTCACTGAGCTCAGCTAGCACTGCTACTGAGCTGCACCACTGCACCTGGGCACAACCTATTTTGTCTAAACATGCTTAAAGTGTGAAACGATTAGCCAGAAATTAAAGTTTTTACAGCATTCTTGTAGACCAAACTCTCAACAAAACAATGACACATGATTATTTTCAATGGGAAAAATAGATAATAGGGCCTTGGTGAAAACACTTTGCTGTTAAAAAGTTTAACAGAATTCTAAGCCAAGAGTGGGGTGAAGACCCTCTTCCTCCCACTGGCAGTACAAGAAAACTGGCAGGCTAGATAGAACTAATCATGGCTCTGTGTCTGCCTTGACACAGCTGAGAAAATCCACCTCTCTTTCATGACTGCTGTCTCCAGGGCAGGAAGATCCCTGAGCTCAGGAGCTTCATGCTATCCCAGCAGCATAGATGAGCCCTGTCTCTGCAGCCTGCTCTCCCTACAAAGGCAAGGAACAGAGATATCTTTCACGGTTCTGGTGAGTACACGATTACAACTGTGTAAGCATCACAAAATGTTTTCAGTAATCTCCAGTGAGTTAAAAATGGCTTTGTGAGGGGCTGGGGATTTAGTTTAATGGGTCCGGCATCCACCTGGCAAGTGCAAGGTCCCAAGTTCAATCCCTGGTAACCACATACCACAGTGCCAAGAGTGGTGGCTCATGCCTGTAGTCCCAGCACTTGAGAGGCAGAGACAAGAGGATTGCTGAGTTTGAGGCTAGCCTGGGCTACATAGTGAGCTCTGGGCCAGCCAGAACCACCAAGTGAGACACTGTCTCAGAAAAAAAAAGAGAGAGAGAGGAAAAAAAGAAAAAAAAAGTGGCTTTGAGAAAGTCTTAAACTAAGGAGGCTCCAAAGTGGATTGAAATCTCCATGTGAAGCCTAAACTGAGTCTTTCTAATGTAATTACAACTGGAAATGTAGCCAAGTTTTTCTAAACCCGAAGACACCCTGGTACAGCCTGTTTTGTTCTGAATGTGCTGGATCCCAATTCCACTGGGTAATGAAGTCCAGAATAACTTTGTAGGGTATGTCTGATCCCCTGCAAGACATGAAAATCAGATGCCAACTCTGCTGGTCACTCTTGCCTTGGCACAGCTGCCATTAGTTAAAGTTGCTTAAATTTACTACTCAGAGAGAGAGAGAGATCGTGGAGTAAATTAGAGCAATATAGTTAGACTCCAATAAGTCAGGCTTCTGAGAGATAATATTAATGCAATTTACAGACCTCCCCTTAAGATAAAGGCCCTGGAAGGAATTTTGGGTTTTCCCTCGGTCCATCCCAGGACCTTCACTCTGAGTTCCAGCCCGGCCTGCTTGATTTTGAACACTGCCACACTAAGTCACCAAATTGCCCACACTGCTCCTCCTGCCTCAGCCTTGATTACGGGCCTTAATCAAAATAAAAAGTGAAAATAATCAGAACGATGTGAAAATTTTTCAATTTTTTTTATGCTGTACTTTTTTTTTTTTTCCTTAGCTTTAGAAGATAAGAAAAAAAAATCTAGCCTTTCACCTGATAAGTTCAGAGTGGGTGGTGAGCCGAGGATGGGACTTCTGGCCTCTTCCCGTCAGGCTGACCATGATCTGTGTCGGTTGTCAAGATTTCCTCTGACCCACGAACCAGGAAGAGGTCTTTCAGTAAATGCCACGAGGACGGGCCATGGTTGAGTCACGCCTGCAGGGTCACGGAAATCCCCTAGCGGGGCTGCCAGGCCGCTGTGAAGGGGAAGCGCGCGTGGTTATTACCGCTGGAGTTCCCCTAGCCGAGAGGAAAGCACCGCGCCCTTGTGAACCGGGCGGAGGGCGGGTCGGGCCTTTAAAGGCCGCGGGGCGCCCAGCGGGCGCGGACGGGCCGGGACAGGTGTGCGGAGAAGACGCAGCTCGACCTTGCTTGTGCCGCGGCCGGACAGCGCTGCTGTGAGTGCGTGCGTGCGCGTGTGCACGAGTGTGCGCGTGCGTGCGAGCGGGAGGGCCTGGCGGTGGCGGGCCCCGGGCTGGGGGCGCACGGTGGGCACACGCCCCGGGCGATCCGGGCGCCGTGGGGCAGGCACGCACCCTCCGTCCCGCACTGCCCTCTGCCTTCCTGCCAGGTGCTCAGTTTCCGTCTCACCTTTGGGACGGGCTGTGGCACGTTGGCGCTTTGACATTCTACTCTGATCGCCAGTGTGAGTCTCTTTGTAGGGGCCAGAAAAGCTTCGGGACCCAGGTGAAGCGGCCGGTTGGCGCACTGGGGGCCCAGTAAATATGTAAATGTAATGACCAAACGGAATAGTGCTCCCAAGTGGTGGCAGGAAGGCAGTGACTTACTTTTCTGCTGATCGCGCTGGACACCAGTACTGTTCCTCATCTAGCCAGCAAAATGTCAGAGGTATTGATCTTGTGCTAAAGTAACAATAATACTAAATTTGTGCTTGTTAACAAGTGTTGCTATCTGCTATACTCGAGGATGCCCTCTGAAGACGTTACGTGCATTTTAATGTTTAAATTTTGACTCTCTTAAGCAAGTACCATAATATTTGCATCTGAAGATAAGAAAGCGGAGGTGCATGGGCTCACTTGCCCCAGGATATCCTCTTGGTTAAGAGGGACTAATTTGTCCTGGAACTCCAAGATACCTGGCTCCAAAACCTGTGCATGACCAGCACACTTTGTGCTCGCGAGGGTAAAGCTGATTCCTTCACGCTGTGTAAGGAGAATATCAGAGTTTGCGGGGCTCAGGCAAGTCTGCTGGCATTTGCTTCCCCCTAGAAGGCGCAGTGTTCACCTGGTGTGCCAGCCCTGTGCACGCCGTGGGAAGGGGTGGGGGGACAGAAATAAACAGTGTCCTGTTCTGAAGGAGTCATAGGCCAGGAGAGGCGGAGAGCAAAGACACACTTATCCTCCAGGGTCACAGGGATGGACACGCCGAGGGCCCACAGGGTAGAGCCGACCGCTGCAGTCCAGGAAACTGGCCCCCGGAAATGAAAGAGCGAGAAGAGACTGCAGACCTGAGTCCATAGGACAAGGGACACTAGACAGGAGAGAGGCCTTCCACATTACTTGCTGGAGAAGCTAAGGGAATAGTGTTTCTAAGAGGAAGTCGGCCCACATACAGTTCTCAACTTTTTCATTGGTTTTGTCAAATAATTTTTAGTTTAGTTTAGTTTTGTTTTTGGAGTACCCGGGGTCTTTGCACTGAGCTACACTCTCAGACTTCTAAAGAGAAAAAAAAATTTTTTTTTTTAAATTTGAGGCAGAGTCTCTAAGTTGCCCAGCCTGGGCTCATATTTGAGATCCTCCTGCCTCACCCTCCGAACAGCACTGGGATGATATGTGTGCCACTGCACCAGTTTAATGTTTTTTTGTTTGCTCTTACTGCCAGCTTAGTTTTAGTTTTAGTTTTTTGAGATAAGATCTCTCACTATGTAGTCTGGGCTGGCTCTGAACTCACTGTTTAACCCAGCTTGGCCTAGAATTTGGAATCTTCCTGGCTTGGCCTCCTGAGTGCTGGGATTACAGGTGCGTGCACCACTGTCCTGGGGTGAGAGTAGTTTTAAAGGAAGCTGGCTCACAGCGTAAGTGGGCAGTGGGGAAATGGAGACATTTGCCATGGACACAAGTTCATTTGTTTGGCTGCATGAGATTTGCTAGACTGGAAGGTAAGACTGGAAGAGGATTTTGCTTGATTTCATTTGAAAGCTGAGCTAGACTTCAGCATGACTGTCACGTGGAAGGAAAAGGGCCAACAGAGCGAGGGTTGAGGGAGTGAGGGAGGCAGAGAAGAGTAAGAGCACAGTTTTTTTTGTTTTTTTGTTTTTTTTTTTAGGTTTTTTGAGACAGGGTCTCGCTTTGTGGTTCAGGCTGGCCCTGAGCTCAGCCTCAAACTCACATCACAGCAATCCTCCTGCCTCTGCCTCCCGAGTGCTGGGATTACAGGCGTGAGCCACCACGCCCGGCAAGAGCACAGTTTTTGACGGAGTGGAATGGATGGGATGCCATGGGAGGCAGCAGATGAGCAGTGCGCCGAAAAGGCAGGGTCGGTCGGAGACTGAAAGGGACGCTGCCAGCGGCGCCCCTGAGACAAGCGCAGTGGAGCCGAAGAGCGGGAGGCGCCTCGCAGGGCGGCGTGGAGGCTGCGGAAGCCCACCGGCCTTGGGGATCGCTAGGAGCCGCACAAGTCGGAGCTGGTCAGCTGGTCGGTCCAGCCCGCAGGGGTGCTGGGGTCTCCAGCGGCACGAGAAGGCGGGTGGCGGCGAAGGCTAAAAGAGGTTAAATCCTTTCACAGCTTTTGTATAACGATGCCCGTTTCCACGAACACATGCCTTGTTACCAGGCTAACGCTTCTTTAGGGTAAGATGTGTGTGAGGCGTTTGCAAACTCAGATGCACCCAAAGGCCACGCTGTGACACAGGTGCAAAGTTGCTACCCTGCGCGCATATTTGGTGTGAATGAATATCCTTCCTTTCCACTAAGAAAGAGGTTTTTTTATGTTTTACAAAATGAGGGCTCCTCTTCTTCTTTCCTTTTTGTTACTTTGTATAGGCACAGTTATTACAATAAATTTATGCTCTTCCTAATTGGGCTGCCAAAGAAACGAGAGCCGCGTCAGTGCAACAGCAGCCCCTGCAACGGAAGCCGAGTGCAGTGTCTGGAAGGGGCGCGAGCCCTTTCTGAAGAGGCGCAGGGCCAGCGTTCCACATTTCTCGCTTCACAAGTGTGAAATCTGGAATGCTTCGCGAAATCTCACATTAAAAAAGGCAATTAACTGTAAGATTTAAAAATAATCAAGGATTGGTAGTGCATGCCTATACTCCCAATATTCTGGATGCTGATGCAGGAGGATCTCAAGTTCAAGAACAGCACAAGTTAGGTAGTGAGAACCTGCCTCCGAAAACAAAAACAAAACAAACAAAGCTGATGTAGTGAACACTCAGAATGCTGAGGCAGGAGGGTTGCTGTAAGATGGTACATAACAAGTTCAAAGCCAAAGTCTGCTCTAAGACCCTGTCTCAAAAAGAAAAAAAATTAAAAATACTGGGGCCTGGCCTAACAGGTGTGGTGATGCACACCTGTAATCCCTACCCTTAGGTGGCTGAGGCAGGAGGATGGCTGTGAATTTGAGGCCAGCCGGGGCTGCACAGTGAGCTCAAAGCTAGCCTGGACTACGCAATGTGACCTTGTCTCAAAAACAAACAACCGTGTGTGTGTGTGTGTGTGTGTGTGTGTGTGTGTGTAGCCCAAGGGAAAAAAAATTATTTAGAAATCTGGTGAAGTTTAAATAAGGTGTGTGGATTGATTGACAATATTGTATCCATGTTGGTTTTTGGTTTTTCTAATTATACTAGGGTTATGTAAGACATTAATATTGAAGAATGTGAAAGTAGAGAATATGGAAACACATGTTCATTTTGTAAATTTCTCCTACATATAGATATATTTTTTTTTTTTTTTTAGGTTTTTGGAGACAGGGTCTCGCTTTGTGGTTCAGGCTGGCCCTAAGCTCAGTCTCAAACTCACATCACAATCCTCCTGCCTCTGCCTCCCGAGTGCTGGGATTACAGGCGTGAGCCACCACGCCCGGCACTGTGGTATGTGGTACTGGTTGCTGCTGGGTGTGGGTCTCCACACCCAGTATTGTTATGTGGTTACCGGGGAATCGAACCCGGGTCCTTGCGCTTGCGAGACAGGCGCCGGAAC
>PVIR01007456.1:0-35842 GCA_004026965.1 Petromus typicus | reverse complement strand
TAAAAGTTAAAAAATAGCAAAATACTTAATGTGATTCTCTGCAAGTGAAACTTGAGATGTTTAGTGGTCACCAGTTTGAAATATCTAGCCTTTGTATGGGATTTTTTGGCCTCTTGGTCCCTAGTACAATTTTCTTTTTTCTTTTCCTTTCCTTTTCTTTTCTGTGTGTGTCTGGGGATTGAACCCAGGGCATTGGACATGTTAAACAGTCAGTAAACTGTACCTTCAGTCCAAATTAATATAGCGTGTTGCATATTATAGAAAATTAATCAACACTAGTTCTCCATTTTGGAGAAAATAGTTTTTCCTTTTTTTAGTGTTTAATTATACAAATGTTTCAGAGCAAAATCAATCACCACTATGAACAGAAACATGCTCCCTTTTGAGTTCTAGTCTGTGATTTTTTTTTTTTTTTTTAGTTTTTGAGACAAGCTCTCACTTTGTAGTTCAGGCTAACCCTGAACTCACTATGTAGCCCAGGCGAGCCTCAAACTCAGCAGTACTCCTGCCTCTGCCTCCCAAGTGCTGGGATTCCAGGCATGAGCCACCACACCTGGCACTGTGATGTGGTTACTGGGGATCAAACTCAGGACCTTGTCCTTGTTAGGCAGAAGCTGGAAACACTGAGCTAAATCCCTGGCCCTAGTCTGTGATTCTTTAAGATAGTAAAATTGGAGCCAACATGAAGCCGAGGCTTCTGGATGGTGACTGTTACAAGGTTCCTGATGTGCTACAGAACTCAACACATAAAATCTAATCATGGCACCCCCTTGTCCCTCACCTGCCACTGCGGAGAGCAGCAGTCAGGGAGGGCCCCTTTGTGGACGACGCTCTGTGTGGCTAAGTCCCACAGCGCAGTTGGCCAAGAGAGACATTGATTGATAAGGGCATGCAGACAGGTGAATCACAATGCCTTGGAGAAAGCTTCAGAGAAAGATAACTATTACATGTGTGAATTATTTGGTTTTAAAAATTCTCTCTTTCTTTTTAAACAGGTTTACCAAGGACACCAACTATTCTACTACTTCTAATCTTTTTTCTAGTTTCTTGTATAAAACAAAACATTCAAAATGGAAGCCTAAAACTCTAAAAAGGGACTCAGTCTAATCTTGGGAGGTAGTTTTGTGCATGAAATTAATAGTTAATTGGACTTTTTGATATAATGACAAGACAATGCTAATTTAAAAATATAATCTAATTATATGAGCCATAACTATAATGAATTTGATTTCAATTTTCTTTTGTGGAAGTAAAGAAGTAATTATTGCAGAGGCATATTGTTGAAGCACTCCCTTCACAGCTGGCTGGGCACACTCCCACGGGCTTTTCTGTAGAGCTGAAAAAAGTCTGTGCATTTGGTAAAGATTTAAAAATGAGTGACAGTTCTCCAGAACAAAGGGATAATCAGCTTTGTGCAAGATTAGAGAAATATTCAAATGAAGGCTCTGACATATTAACAGACTTATGCAGTGACAAAGAATATCAAGACCAAAAGTTTTTGATAGGTTCCACACATTTAGAAGAAATAAAAAAGATAAACATGATGATTAGTGAAGAAATTATCCATTGTGTACAAGGCCACTGATCCTTTAAAAGTTTAAAATTTATTTTGCTCAAACAGGCTGTCATCGCTGGTCATGATCAGCTTGAGAATCTACTGGTCAGTGGTTCAGTTTTGGGAAAAAGTGAATTTACTCAGAAAGAAGAATTTGTAACAATGTATAAAAGTTTTGACCATGGAGGGCAGTGATGAAGTTAGGCACAATAACTTAATGTGAGGGAAGTTATCGTTGTTCACAAGGTTCGATGTTTCTCATCCTACCTGCAGAACCCTACGTGTGGAAGTTTGCACATGGCTGTAAATCACTGGTAGGAAAAGAGCATGACTTGTTTATTGGTCACTGTGAGAAATGGGAGAACAGAGCTTTGTGAGTCAGACACTTGCCTGCAGGTTGAATGAATGCTATAGATGCATCCCAGAGACCTGGAGAAGCTGACCTGCCCCTGCAGTGACACAGTGGCACACTGGTAACATGACACACTTTGGCCTCTGTCCAGGATTTTAGTTCTCATTACGGGTTATTATACAGTGGCATACGTACACTGTACAGATAAAGCTTAGGCAAAGGTACAGTTGTACAGAATTTTCCCTTACAGTGTTACTGTATAGCATTTAGAATCGCACCAAACTGAAACTCTAAATGCACAGAGGAAATTAAAGAGTTTTTATTTTTGATGTTCAGCTTAATAGTCAAATTGACTGAATCAAAAGCCATGCACAAAACTACCTCCCCAGAGAAAGACTGGTCCCTTTTCCTCCCCATCCATTTCATCATGAATATAGTAGAAAAGAGCCCCTTCTTATCAAATTTGATGAAGAGTGCCAACATGTTTGAATTGAAGTATGACTTTTCGTGTGAACTCTACAGAATGTCCACGTATTCAGCTTTCCCCGTTGGTGTTCCCGTCTCCGAGAGGAGTCTCGCTCGTGCTGGATTCTATTACACGGGGGTGAATGACAAAGTCAAATGCTTCTGTTGTGGCCTGATGCTGGATAACTGGAAACAAGGAGACAGTCCTACTGAAAAGCATAGAAAGTTATACCCCAGTTGCAGCTTTGTTCAAAATCTAACTTCACTTAACAATTTGGAAGCTATCCCTCAACCTTCGTTTTCTTCTTCAGTAACAAATTACACGCATTCATTACTTCCAAGTTTGGAGAACAGTGGCTATTTCAGTGGCTCTTACTCAAGCTTTCCATCAAATCCTGTAAACTACAGAGCAAATCAAGATTTTCCAGTCTTGAGGACAAGTCCCTACCATTCTGCAATGAATACTGAAAAGGCCAGATTACTCACTTATCAAACATGGCCGTTGGCTTTCCTGTCACCAACAGATCTGGCCAAAGCAGGCTTTTACTACGTAGGACCTGGAGACAGAGTGGCCTGCTTTGCCTGCGGTGGGAAACTGAGCAACTGGGAGCCCAAGGATGATGCTATGTCCGAGCACCAGAGGCATTTTCCCCACTGCCCTTTCTTAGAAAATCGGCTTCAGAATACTTCCAGATACACTGTTTCCAATCTGAGCATGCAGACCTATGCAGCCCGCTTCAAAACATTCTCTAACTGGCCTTCAAGTGTCCTAGTCCATCCGGGACAACTGGCAAGTGCAGGTTTTTATTATATGGGTAAGAAACTTAATTTGCTAATTTAAACAATTCAGATGTTTCATCTTATATATGGACAAATTATATCTATTCATAAGCTTTGGTCTAACATGAATTATAGGTCATAGCGATGATGTCAAGTGCTTTTGTTGTGATGGCGGTCTGAGGTGTTGGGAATCCGGAGACGACCCATGGGTAGAGCATGCCAAGTGGTTCCCAAGGTAACTGTTTGGAAATTTCCTCGGTTTACCTTTCTGTTATCATCGTATGGCACTCTGTGTCTGTCATACAATCAGCTGTTAAATTATTCTGTCTTCCTTCCGAAGATAGATTTATAAACTTAGAGTAAGTCACTTAGAAAAGTTATACTTTGAAAGCTTTTGGTGGATTTAAGATGAAGAAGAAATATGTCTGGGATATTTTTAATTTTTTAGAAATATACTTAAAAATAATACATAGTCATTATAAAAAGTCACACACTGTTGAAAAGTACAGAGAAAGAAAATTAAAATGTCCAGCAACTATCATGCCTCCAAACATCATATGTGTATATATATATATATATATATATATATATATATATATATATGTGTGTGTGTGTGTGTGTGTGTGTGTGTGTGTGTGTGTGTGTATCACTTTACATTGTAGGAAGACTAGTAATAAATCAAACTCATTTAAATGTTATAAATAATAAATAGTTTTGAACTTTTTAAGTCAACATCTGTCTGGGACCTATTTCATTCAGTATTCACTAATAGATCATCTATTGCCAGGTACCATTCTAGGTGGCATATAAAAGGTTCATTTGAACAAAGCAAAGACCCTTTGGTCTCATTTATAGCAGAAAAGGATAGATGATTTTTTTTTTTGGTGGTGTTATCAGGGATCAGACTGTGGTCCTTGTGCTTCAAAGGTAGACATGGTACCACTTGGGCTAACTCCTGGCCCTAGGACAAATGATTAATAAGTTATATGGTATTTGGAAGATAGTAAGTGCCATGAATAGAAAGAAAAAAGAGGGTGAGGATGTAGCTCAGTGGTAGGATACTGGCTGGGAGTTCACACAGAGCCATTGAAGAAAAAGAAGGAGAATTGAGTAAGGGAGAAGTTGTGATACTAAATAGGGTGGTTAGGGTGAGTATAAATATACCTCATTATTTTAATTATTGCATCTTACCATTTTGATTATTCTCCATTCATGAATGTTCTCCAGCTTCATCCAGGGCAGGTTACCTATAATTAGTACTTTTCATAATCAAAATTTGTAGTATTATTTAATGTTGATCATCAAAGTTAGCATTCTAACATTTTCATTATATACACTTTTATATAGGACATTATTTTCACTTATAGCAACTTTGTGCTTCCTATCGCTTGTGAAGTTTCATTTTGGTAATTTTGAGAACATGCAAATGAACAATCAATTTGCTTTGGTTGTGGCATTAATTCATTTTAATACTTAAAGTTTGATACTTCAGTTTGATAATGGATGTATATATTTTTAGGAATGAAAACTTGTGATTATCTGACAGTGGAAGATATCTTCAATTTCTTCATTCATTTTTGTTCTTCTTTGTATATTTTCAGCTTTTCAAACTGTCATGAATATGAGCTGAATTACTTATTTAGAGAACTTTCTGTTTTCATGCTCTGTTTTTAAGGCATGTGTTAGAGTATTTTTAAGAATTCTAAGAACACTTGCTTGACTACAGTGTGTGAAGGTCCTGACATCCACCTGAGCCATGGCAAAATGCCAGCATGCCTTCCTTGCCCCCCTCAACTTGCCTTCACTGTGTCTCTTACTACTCCGTTGGGCCAAATGAAGGTGGAAGTGGTTATGTGTGTGTTTATGCTCATTTGAAATATTTACCACTTTACAAATGACTAGATTCACTCAGATAAAGATATGAATTTAGGACTTTTCAACAATTAGCTGCATGATACATACCTGAGAATATAAAATAATGAAACTATATAGGTATACCATTCAAAACAGATGAAAAAGTACTTGTAGTAAGTTAAATTCATGGTACCCACAACAACCAGACCATTAAAGAACAAATTTTAAAGTTCATACTCAGAACAATTTGAATCTTATTAAAGGATATTTTATAAGTTAATTTTACAAGACAAACAGATGAAAAACTTAGAAATAGTATAGTGTTACCACAGGATTAGGGTTTATTTATTTCTCAGACTTTAAGTTTAGAATTAGTGACTTTAAATGGCTCTGTGACTTGAAACAGTGAAATTTCAAATGGGATAAACAGATGAGGAGGGGCCGGGGATTTAGCTTAGTGGTTCCGGCACCTGTCTTGCAAGCGCAAGGACCTGGGTTCGATTCCCGGTAACCACATACCATACTGGGTGTGGAGACTGACACCCAGCAGCAACCAGTACCACATACCACAGTGCCGGGCGTGGTGGCTCATGCCTGTAATTCCAGCACTCGGGAAGGAGGATTGATGTGATGTGAGTTGGAGGCTGAGCTCAGGGCCAGCCTGAACTACAAAGTGAGACCCTGTCTCAGAAAAAACCACACTGATTAGGAATTTGTTATTAAATTTTTATTTTGCTTTTATAAACTAACAATTTATACTTTATTTTGTTTACATTTTAGGTGTGAGTACTTGATAAGAATTAAAGGACAAGAATTCATCAGTCAAGTTCAAGCCAGTTATCCTCATCTTCTTGAACAGGTAGGGAAGGGAAGGTTATTTAGGTTTTTTAAAACAATCATCATTTATCAACAAAGAAATTATATATTAATAACAGCAGTATTTTAGTGAAAAGATAAAAAGATATTTTAAAAACACAACTCATTTTAAAAAGATATTTTCTTTTTTCACATAATCCTAGAAAATACTCTTTTCTGAGAAAAATAGTAACCTCATAAAAATTAGTGACATTATAAAAATAATATTTGCTCTGAAATTCAAACATTTCTTTAATGAAGTTGTGATGCTTAAACTATTTGAGAAAAAAGTAAGTTGGTATCGTATCATTCAGTAATTTTATTATATAATAGGTTGAGGGTCCAAAACTTCCTAACCATGGTCAGCAGAATACAGCAGGATCTGATCCGTCCCAAAGCGACCGAACCAGATAGTGTCTGGCCTGAGAAATAATGCGGGAATGTGAATGTAATGCTGCTTTTGATTAAAGACAGTTGCCAGGGGCCGGGGATATAGCTCAGTGGTTCCGGCACCTGTCTTGCAAGTGCAAGGACCCGGGTTCAATCCCCAGTAACCACATAACAATAATGGGCGTGGAGTCTCACCCCAGCAGCAACCAGTACCACATACCACAGTGCCGGGCGTGGTGGCTCACGCCTGTAATCCCAGCACTTGGGAGGCAGAGGCAGGAGGACTGCTGTGATGTGAGTTTGAGGCTGAGCTCAGGGCCAGCCTGAACCACAAAATGAGACCCTGTCTCAAAAAAAGCCTTAAAAAAAAAAAAAGACAGTTGCCAGTAAGCAAGTCAGTTCGTAGTTAACTAAATAAAATAGGCCTGCTGATGCATTTGTATTGCCGTGGGCAGAATGAAGTTCATATTTTAACTTACATATATTTTTTTTCTGTAGCTGTTGTCCACATCAAACACCACAGAAGATGAAAACACAGCATCACCCAGTATGTACGAATGATGATAATTATCACTGCATTGAAATAGGGCCTTTTGATAATGCTAAGGTTGGAAGGTGATAATAATATATATATTTGTACTGATCTGTAATTGACAGTACATTTTCCAGTGTACTACGTTCTACTTCTCTGCATATCAGACCACCTGGATAACTTTAGAAAATCGTGCAGATTTCTACTTTAAGCTTCAGACCTTCTAGATTCAATCCAGGTATTTAAGAGTTGGATTTGGGGCCGGGGATTTAGCTCAATGGTTCCGGCGCCTGTCATGCAAGCGCAAGGACCTGGGTTCGATCCCCCGTCACCACATACCTATACTGGGTGTGGAGACTCACGCCCAGCAGCAACCAGTACCACAGACCACAGTGCCGGGCGTGGTGGCTCACGCCTGTAATCCCAGCACTCGGGAGGCAGAGGCAGGAGGATTGCTGTGATGTGAGTTGGAGGCTGAGCTCAGGGCCAGCCTGAACCACAAAGTGAGACCCTGTCTCAAAAAATCTTAAAAAAAAAAGTTGGATTTGACTATAGTAGTTTTTTGGGGAAGGGCCTTGGAGATTGATTCAAAGGCTGTACTCCAACCTTGGGCATTTGTAATTTTAGTAAACAACGTGCACTAGCCTAACTTTTGTCCTTGAACTAGCGTGGGAGCAAATGTACTGTGGCATTAGATTGTTTATGTATTTCTTGTTTGGAGTGGAGAAGGCAGAAAATACTGCTGCTATTCTTTAATAGGAAGATCAAAGTTCAGAGAGGTGAAAAAGTTTGTTCATTATTTTAAACTTCCAAGAGAATAAAACAAATATTTAAACAAGTACTTCTATTCCACTTTTACTATGTGATTCACTTCAGTAAATATTTATTGTGCTTTCACCGTTCTGAGGTAGGAAGAAAGGATGCTTGACTCCTGCTCTCACGAGCTAATTGTAGGAACACTGATAAATGCACGGACAAGGGGTCTGAAAGGGGCAGTGAAGTGAGTGCGATGCTGCATGCGGGACAGTTAACCGGGACTTGGAGGATCACGAAGGATTTCTGGAGGGAGTTCTCAGCAGAGAACCCAAGGGAAGAGGACTTGAGCAAGTGACAAGGGAGGAAAGACACAGTCCAGGAGCAAGAAGCAATATGTGAAAGGCCGAAGTGCCACAGAACAGGGGCGTTCGGAGAATAGCTGTGTGGACGGAACGTGCGTGACACTGAGTTACAAACAGACAGAGGTGTGAGGCCGGCTGGTTGTAGAGTGTCAGTATCACAGGCAGAATCTAACCATGAAGCATCAGTTTGTGAGTTTTAGGCTGGAATGTTGGATGCAAATAGGAGGCTAGAGATGTGTCTGAAGTGATAAACAGGGTCCAAATTGTAAGAGAAGTTATGAGCCACAGTTAAACTTTTGATTGCAGCTGGGCATGGGGGTATACACCTCTATCCCAGCTATTAAGGTAGCTGAGAACTGAGGATCACAAGTTTGAAGATAGCCTGGAAAATTTAGTGAGACCCTGTCTGAAAAATAAAATAAAAAGGGCACCAGGTACGGCGATGCACACCTGTAATACCAGCATTTGGGAGGCTGAGGCTGGAGGATCTCTGCAAATTGGAGGCCAGTCTGGGCTACATAGTGAGGTCAAGGTCAGCAAAAAACACAAAGTGAGACCTTGTCTCAAAATAAATAAAAAATAAAAACAAATAAAAATAAAAAATAAAAACAAGTAAAGAAGGCAAGGTATGTAACCTAATGATAGAGTATTTGCTTAATGTGAGTGGAGGCCTGTGTTCAGTCCCCAGTACCACAAAGACAAACAGACAAAAATCTCTGGATGATGCAGTTTAAGGAGTCTGATGAACAGGTTCTAAAGTCCCTGGCTGCAGAGGCGTGAAGAAGCTGGAAAGGAGCAATACTGTAGGAGGCCGTGGAAGCCACAGAAGTGAATGATGACAATGGCCTCCTTCAAAAATATGTGAAAGTACTTTATTTTGAAAGTTCATTTGTTCATTCAGTTTAGAGAAAATGAGCCTCAGTTCTAATGGGAGATGACCCCTGACATCATGCCTCCTTCTTCTCTTGTATACCTGTCCAAGTATGGCAGAGAGTGCATATTTTAATCTAAATACAGTCTTTCACATTCCTATTTTATGATGGAAGATATTTAGCATTTTAAATTTAACAACATTCGTATAAGATAGTATGTCCTTATTTTTACGTTTCTGATACCGTGGTGATTTTCAGCTTTAAACCATACAGACTGTCCTAATGTCTCAAACCTGTGTCCATACAGTTGTGCATTTTGGATCTGGCACAAGTTCTTCAGAAGATGCTGTCATGATGAACACACCCGTAGTCAAAGCTGCTCTGGAGATGGGCTTTAACAGAGGCCTGGTGAAGCAGACAGTGCAGAGTAAGATCCTCACCACCGGAGAGAACTACAAAACCGTCAGTGATCTTGTGCTAGATTTACTTAATGCAGAAGATGAAATAAGGGAAGAGGCGAAAGAAAGAGCAAGTGAGGAAAAAGAGTCAGGCATGTATATTTATGAATATAGCTTCTCTTTCCATAAAGATGTGCTGTTGCCTATATAAGTTGCTAAAAATTTGCTCATCAGTGAGTCAGATTTTTCTTACATTTATTGTTCTGAATTCAAATTCTGAAAATTTCTTCACATTAAAAATCTATTCAAATTGTTAATTATATTGAAAGTATGTACACTGAGTGAAAGTAATGCATCGTTCTTTTAATTCCTAGTTTTACTTTGAGTAGTTGACTTTGTATGCAATTACTCACAGCTCATTTTTTATCCTGAGCTAGTTACCCTCTCCTTGTGTTGTGAGTTAGAATGAGGTCAGTGACAGTTATCAGTTTTAACGTTAGTGTAATAATGCACTCAGGCTTCGATGATAAGTTAAGGCACCCAGGATGAGGAAATCCTCTACCTGCTCACAACAGAACTGAGTTCCCTCTCTGTGTATTTTTAGGTGAGCTGAAAGTTTTGTTTACGTTGTGGCAGGAGAGCTAGCCAGGTCCTTCCACATCAGCTATTTGCTGCTGTGTATTCTGTGCCTTTGTGCAAAGTCTCTCTTCCTCTGGGTGACCCATTCCCATCTGGGTGCCTGGTCTGCTGTTACCACTCTGGCCTGATGAAGAGACATGCTGGCCACTCACTGCCACTCTTGTCCAGACATGGGCCAGACCCCCAGATCCCTCAGTACAGCTGGAACAGAGGCCTTTACTAGCCAGTTCCCACAGAAGATTCACAGGTGACAGAGGAACTGTGTCCCAGATGGCAATATGCAACTCTAAGTAGGTGCTGACTTCTCTTGGTGCCCTTCTAAAGTTTTCTACACCACTTTTGATTTATCTCTGTGTAGCTCTGACACAAATGGTTAAGAAAGTCCTGAAGCTCAGGAGTCTTAAAGCTCAGGTCTCTAAGAATGAACAAAAAGTTTGCTCTTATTTTTGTCCAAGGCCATCAGGAATCTATTCCTAGGAAAGCTGACGGTCAGATTGACCACTCTGTCTGGGATAAACCTCTCTGGCCCCCAGAGAAAAACATACCAACACATGGTGAGATAGCTGCACACATTTACCGGGGTGTAAGCGCTCACTTGTGCACACCTCCCGCACGCAGCCACGGGAGACAAGTTAAGCCCTGCTCAGCCTAGTCAAGTTTCCCTTCTCAGTGTCAAGACTGGGTAAGCACATTCTTCTGGTAGTCATCTCAGTCCTGCCCATGGGCTGCCCGCAAACAATTGCTCAAAGAAAATTCACCTTCATAGTTGATGAGGGACCCTACAAAATCTAAAACCATCTACTGGTGTACATATTTATATTACTTTCATAGAAATCAATCAAGGATCTAACGATGATTGCGAGTCAGTGATATATCATGATTTAATTGTCAAAAGAGCTCTTACTGTCTCAGCCTCACCCTGTGCCTCTTCTACCTGTATACTGTCGAGCATAGTCTGTGTTGAAGAAATATTGTTTAATAAGTGAATGATTTAGGTTAATGATTACCTAATAGTTTCCCAAGAACACAGAGTGGTTAATTTCTTGACATATATATAATTAGAGGCAATATTTTTGAGAATAAAATCATATACTTCAAAGATATTCAGATCTTTATGATTTGTTATAAGCCACAATACAGTCTATCTTTTTTTTTAATTCTTAAAATTTATTTATTTTTTTTTTGGAGATAGGGTCTTGCTTTGTAGTTCAGGCTGGCCCTGAACTCACTAGGTAACCCAGGCCAGCTTTAAACTCACAACAATCCTCCTGCCTCTGCCTCCCAAGTACTGGGATTACAGGTGTGAGCCACCACATCTGGCATCGTGATATATGGTTACCAGGGATTGGACCTTGTACTTGCCAGGCAGATCCAGAAGCACTGTGCTAAATCCCTGGCACCAGTCTATCATTTTAAAATGAGACTTTTCTAGCTACTAGCAATCAAATGATATAAATTTCAGAGGGCTGAGGTACAGCTCAGTAGTAGAGTACATACCAAGGATGCTTGAGGCATTGGGTTTGATCCCCAGCACTAAAACAAAACTATCACATTAGGTTAAACCAAACATAAGTAGAAAAATAAGTCTTGGATTGAAAAGTTAATATATTTCAATGCATAGCATAAGCTATAGTTTTCTAATATACAGTATTACTGTTTCTCTATTGTAGATGATTTGACAATATATTGTTCCGAATGTTCTATGCCTATGGATATAACTTTTTTATCCCTACTCTGAATTACTGAGGCTTGTTTTTTTTTTTTTTTTTTTTACCAGTTATTTATAGAGCCTTGATTTTGTGCCAGGCACTGTTCTAGGTCCTAGTCTTTTTCTCATTTATTCTTGGAGCTTTGGCAACCTTCAAAATGGATATCTTTGGCCTTGACTTTATGGCTAAGCACCACTTTTCTCCCCTTTTGAGCTAATTTTATTTCACTGGACAAAGTCAGTACATCTAAAACCTAATAGTCCTCTCTCCCACAGCAGTTCTTCCTCAGCCAGCCCCACTTCTGCTTTTGCATTACAGAGATAATATTGTAGTAGAAAATAAAAAGCCAAACTAAATTAAAGAGATAGCTTAATGGCTCACAGTAAGCTGTATGACAATAAACACAGGAAATAAGATTACAGTTATAAAGTATAATTTTTTTCCTAATAGACACAAAGCTAGGTCTTGAAGAAGAATAAGAAGATCCAATAGGACCAGAGATCCAGAGTATATTGTTGTGGGTGTGGAAGGTAGTCATTGATCAACAGAGTATATTGTTGTAAATGTGCCTAATGCCTTTCTGCTCTTATTATAAATTACTTAGGGAGTGGTGATATGCTCTGGTCTAGGGAAATACTTAAAATATCAATTTAAAATAGAATTTACAGAACTTTGTAGAAGAACTAATACAGACTATTTTACTTCTCTTGATTTAATCTTCCCCCATCTCATTAGATTGGTTTAAAGTTTTGATTTGATTGGCCTCTGACTTTTGTTGGCCCATGGCGTAAGGGCAGGTGCTCAGAGCGATTGCAGCGCTGGTCGCGACACTGGTCTGCTTCAGACAGTTCTGTTCCTGTTGTGTGCTTTGGCAAGCTGCTGGTCTCATTGTAGCTTTGTTTTCTCATCTGTTAAATGAGAGAATTGGTACCTGCCTCAGAGGGCTGTTGAAAAGATCCATGGAAAATGCATAACACGGTGTGCAGGAAGTGCTCAGTCCTTATACGTCACCTCACTGCTGCGCAGAGGGGCAGGTGTCCCCAAGCCTAATCATTAACCCGAGCGCCTGATTGTGAATTAAACGTGGTTTGCTTTCGTTTGTGTGTGTGGGTGTGGAAAGAAGTGCATGAGCACTTTAAATATGTTTGCATTTGGTTTTCTTTTTTTTTTTATATATACAGAGGATTTATCATTAATCCGGAAAAATAGAATGGCACTTTTTCAGCATTTGACTTGTGTAATTCCAATCCTGAATAGTCTACTCATTGCAAGAGTGATTAATGAACAAGAACATGATGTTATCAAACAGAAAACACAGACATCTTTACAAGTAAGAGAACTCATTGATACTGTTTTAGGAAAAGGAAATATTGCTGCCACCATATTCAAAAACTCTCTACAAGAAATGGACCCGAAGTTATACAAGCATTTATTCGGTGAGTACAAGAAAATTATTTCGGGAAATTTCTAGGACAATTAAAAATATACTCATAGATCATTGGTGATTACAGAAAATAAGAATCTAGTTCATAAAGGTTAATTATAATAAAATTAAAGGCTTCTATTTCCTTAAAGTTGTGAGTTTTGGCCAAATATATGTGTGAACTCATGTGCCTGTATGTGTGTGTGTGTGGCCAGGGACTGAACCCAGAGCCTTCACTCCTAACTATGTCCTCACCTCTATTTTATTTTAAATTTTGAAACAGAGTTGCATTATGTTTTGAGGTCAACCAAACTGGGCTCAACTTGGGAAACTTATGCCCCAGCCTCTTATGGTTAAGATGGGATATAAGGCCTTTAGAATCCATTTAAAATTATAGATTAGGTGTTATCAGAATTTTAACTTTTGTATTGATTGGATTTCCCTAAAATTTTATATTTATTTATAACTTATCTGTCTCCCAATATATTTTTTGTTTAAATATATAGTCTGTGGCTAAATAATAACCTTATTCATCATAGTAATGCTTCTGCTTTTTTCTTTTAGTGCAACGGGACATAAACTACATTCTCACAGAAGATATTTCAGGTAATACTACTAACACTTAAACTAGTAGAAATTATGATTTGTGTTTTCTTTGTTTTTCATTTAAGAAAAAGGAAATTTTTTTATTCACAATTCTTTTTCATGTGGCATTTATACATTACAGAGTACTACTCTGTCATTAAAAAAAAAGATAAGCCTGAGTTATTTGTAGGAAAATATTTGCACTTTGAGACCATAATACCAAGTGAAATAAATCAGACTCATAGACGTCAGTGTCACATAGTTTCCCTTGTATGAGAAACCCAGAAGAAAAATAAAGAGCAAAATAAAAGATAGATAATAGGAAGCAGGGAGATTGTTCTCAAAAGGGAGGAGAGAAGGGAGGGAAGAGGTAACAATAAAGGAGATGGAGCAGGGAGAGAAGCAAGGGATAAGCGACCAGGAAATGAAGGAATTAGGATGTGGTATGTACATGTACCAACTCCAGACAAGGCATGTAAGCTTTGTGTACTACACTTATGTACTGATAAACTAAAACGCCTACAAAATTCTTTTCTTAGATCTTCCCATGGAAGAACAATTGAGGAGACTACAAGAAGAAAGAACATGTAAAGTGTGTATGGACAAGGAAGTGTCCATAGTGTTTATTCCATGTGGTCATCTTGTAGTATGCAAAGATTGTGCCCCTTCTTTAAGAAAATGCCCTATTTGTAGGAGTACAATCAAGGGTACAGTTCGCACATTTCTTTCATGAAAAAGATACACAACTTTTTCAAAACTCTATAATTAATAGATTAAGTATATTATAATTTTAACTTTTATACTGATTTTGTTTCCTTAAAAGATTTATTTATTTATAACTTGGGAAATTTTATTTTATATAAATATATTTATATAAACATATATCTGTCTCAGTCACTTGCTTCATCACAGGGATAAAATATTTGACACCTGTAACTTAAAGGAAGGGAGGTTTATTTTGGTTATTTCAGTCCCTGTTCAGAAGGTTTAAACACAGAAACAGCATGGCGGAAGGATCAGGGTAGCCAGGAAGCAGAGAGAGAAGAAAGGAGCCAGCGAGGAGATGCATCCTCCCCCAGTGGCCAGCTCTTTCCAGTCAGGCGCCATTCTCCAATGGCGAACTGGGCTGCTGAGCTCACCGGGAAATGAGTCAGTAAATAATGAGGACAGTGCCTCCATGATCCAGTCACTGAGTGTACAAGGCCTTGCGTACATTCTTGGTCCAAATGTGACATTCCTTCCTGACCCACAGAAGACTCATGTACATCACTTCATTCTGTGTGTGTGTGTGTGTGTGTGTGTGTGTGTGTGTGTTGCTGAGAACTGATCTCAAAAATCTTGTACATGACAGGAACGCACTATACCACTGAGCTACATTCTCAGCTCCTTCCACATCTACACAAAATGAACTTAGGCCACCTTTAAGAGTCACCAAAGTTTTAATAATTCCAGTATTGCTGAAAAAATCCAAATCTAAATCTTCTCTGAGACTGAAGGCACATTTATCTGTGAGCCCCTGTAAAACTCAAAAGGCAAGTTATACACAGCCAATATACAATGGCTCAGGGGAAACATTCCCATTCCAAAAGAGAGAAATAGTGGGACAGAAAGGCATGGAGCCGAAACGGGGCCCAGATCCAGCATGGCAAACATGAAATCCCACAACTTTGCGTCAAGCACCCAGGAAAAATGGCAGCAGGAGCCGAGCTGCTAAGGGCTTGGGCTGCTCGTCCCCTGAGGCACTGCCGGTTGCAGCCCCCACGGTCGCCCCTCGGGCTGGCTCTGCTCCCTGCCTGCAGCTTGTCTCACGTGTTCCACGTTCCTGGTCTCACCACTTCCTGGGGGCTCCACAGCGCTTTTGGCTTCACACTCGTATGTTCACGCGTGGCTCCCTCGGGCTCACTGTCGGGCCCTCCAGGCCTTTTGAAATCTGGGAGGGAGCCTACTTGACCCATAACTTGCATTCTGCACGCCCATAAAACTAGCACCGAGTGAATGACACATGCTTTGATGCCAATTTGCTCATCAGAAAGGATCATGACCTAAAGTCCCATCCCATTAGGCAGGTTAATTAGGGGAAAACATCATAGACCTATTTGAGCATAATTTTACATGCCCCGGGAGGCTTTAGATTGAAGACTCCCAAGACTCACAATGAACTATCTATTTATATACTTACGTTCAGTGAAGCAGAGTGGGTAGAAATGAGATAGGATAAAAGAGTGTAAGCTAATGGATATAATCTGACTGTTTATATTCCTGCTGGCTCCTCAGTTTTAGTATTTCTTCCTCCATAGTCTGAAATCTTGCCAGCCCCCCTCTTCCTTCCTTCTTTTATACCGGGGATTGAATCTAGAGTGTTATTCATACTAGGAAAACTCTCTGTTACTTAGATACACCCCAGCCCTTTTTTTCATTTTCATTTTTTATTTTGAGACAGTCATCCTACTGGTTTTGAACTCAGAATCCTCCTGCCTCAGCCTCTCAAATGTCTTAAGTTGCACTGACCTAGGTTTTATTTTTATTTTTTATTTTATTTTATTTTTTTTTTGAGACAGGGTCTTGCTTTGTGGTTCAGGCTGGCCCTGAGCTCAGCCTCAAACTCACAGCAATCCTCCTGCCTCTGCCTCCTGAGTGCTGGGATTACAGGTGTGAGCCACCATGCCCAGCACTGCGGTTTGTGGTACTGATTGCTGGTGGGTGTGAGTCACCATGCCTGGTCTTGTTGTACGTGGTTACCAGGGATCGAACCAGGCCCTTGAGCTTGCAAGACAGGTGCTGAACCACTGAGCTAAATCCCAGGCCCTGACTGAGGTTTTAATATCAGAGTCCTATGCAGAAAGACAGAGGAAAGTTAGTAATTCTAGTTTTTATGACTGGCTTTGGGGAAAAATGTGTTGAAGTTTCTAGGACTCAATTTGGGTAAGAGAAATTCAGGTTTCTCTTCTGCCTTGGCGGAAAATGAGGCGCAAGAGAGAGGTTGGGCGAAGTTCAAAAACTGCTGCGAGCCTTTCATCTTGGCTACTGTTGTCTGAGTCCTCATAACTAGAATGTTCTTTCATTTATTCTTTCCTTGGCAAATGCCTTCCAACTGCTCATCCTGTTTCTCAGAGTGCTTCTGTGACTTCTGCCTTTTAAGTTATATCCCTTTGATTGTCCTGTAATGGACACTTTTTCCTGAAATTTATGGCAATTTATATTTATTCTTTTGTTTGCTTAGTACCACACTGTCATATAGAATTTACAATGGCCTGAGAACCACATGTGCTTTTACTCCATGTACCAAGCCTCCAGCTCGAGACTTTAACAGAAGGTGCTTTTATTAAATAAGTGAGTGGATGACTTCCTGTGGGTGGAGGTGAGCTGTGGTTGAATTTACTTCTCCTCCAACACTATTGTCGATAAAATACTAAAGTGGAGTCACTGAAAAAATGAGACTCGTGGCCCAGTTCTGTACCCCTTCAGCTATTAGAAGGCATCTTGAGAAGGTGAAAGATAAACTTGTTCAAAGAAAGTGGAAGTTGGAACTGTTTGGTAAGGCCTGGCATTCAACCTGGGAAAGCGCATAGGAGCAGGCACAGAGGTAGACACTAGTACGTTAATAAAGATACACTGACATTTACTCAATTTACATTGTACTATCTCTACATTATCTTGGACTTCCTGCAGTTTAAGAGACAGGAGCACAGGGAGAAACGGTGCAGACTTTGGGTTCAAATGACAGCCAAACATCTTGGGTAAATTATTAAACATGTGTGTGCCCTGTGTGTTGTCTCTCACATGATTATTTCTGGAAATCCACGGGAAAGGCTATTCCTGGCCTTCGCTCAGCCTTTTGCAATTATTTTTTTCTCACTTAGGAAATACAAATAGAAAGAACACTTTCTACCTAGTTTGCCAGCATGACTTCTGTCTCTCCATTCCCATACAATCCTGTTTTTAAAATTGAGTTGAAGGATTTTGGGGTGGAGGAAAGAGAAGTGATAACTGCAAGGTGGCAGTAGCGAAACAAGGCGCAGCACTGTCTGGGCGGCGAGCAAAGCGGAAGTCCTACCCAGGAAAAGACTTTCAGGCTGGGGTCTGAGACCCCCCGCGCCAAGGAAGAGGGAGAGGGGTCTTCCTGGGAGGAGGGGACCACAGAGCAGGGTTTCTGGTCTAGGGGGTGTTAGGTGTGCCCAGCAGAGAGACCAGCAGGCTCTGGGTCGGAGGACTTGGCAGGCAGCCGAGGCTGGAGTCTCTAGCCGCACAGGTGTTGTCTCTGTCCGGCGATGTTGGAGCGGCTCCCCGGCGGGACAGCGCATGGCCGGCATCCGAGCAAAGGCCTGGACGCGTCCGAGTGTGAGTGTGAGAGCGGAGCCGGCGTGCGGGTGCGGGTGCGCCTGCGAGCCCAGCGGCCGCTGAGGCCCCGGCCAGTGAGCACGCCTGCACTACATCGCGCGACCCTGACTCCAGATAAATACGTAGCATTAGTTTACCAATTAAGCCTCTAAGTAACATTTCTGTAAACTTTAAAAAATCTGGCTTTTGACACCAGATACCGAGTTTTAAGGCCGTCACATATGTTCAGAGAGTGTATGTACATCCTTCTGATTGTCAACTTTGGCCGAGTCTTCATGTTAAAAAATGGATTAAATCAAGTGAACCATGAAGTTCTCTGTAGTTATAAAAACCCCAATGAGGCGTTTTATAAAACATATTTAAAGACTTGACAAGAATTATATAGTATTGTTTCAAAAACAGATTAGTAATGCTTTGTTCGCTATGACTAAAAGTTGGGGGGAGGGGGTGGATCTGATGTGCCCAAAACTGACAAGTTCTTGTGTCTAGGATTCTGTTTACTTGAGTTTGTTTTATATAAAATATGTTTAATAATCAGGAAGGAATACAGGTGGTGTATGTACATCCTAACAAAGCCTCTCCGTGACTAAACCTCAGTTGGGCTCTCTTGTCCCTGTGCCCTCGGGCCCCACTCATTAATCTGATGCCAGGCAGACGCTCTTTCGGTAAGAATCTTGCCTTTACGTCTGATCCAGCTTCTTTCTCATTCTCTACCTTTTCTGTGTAGCCCTCGTCTGTCTTCATCAACCATCCTTCAAACCTCAGTGTCTCTCCCCTTAGTAAGTATTTACCCACGGATTCTTCTCCCTCTGTGTTGGTTGTAACCCTGTTATCTCTGCCGTGTTCAGAGTTGAGCCCAGTCTCTCTCCCCATTGCAATGCTCTTACTGTAATATTCATGAGTAAAATCTGTCACTTTAACAAGTGTCAGAATATTTGTTTGTTTTTTTGAGAGAAGGTCTCAGTTTGTATAGTGAGTTCAGACTGGCCCTGTATTCACTGTGTAGCTCAGGCCAACCTTGATTTCACAGCAATCCTCCTGCCTCTGCCTCCCAAGTGCAGGGATTATAGGCGTGAGCCACCACATTCAGCACTGTGGTGAGTGGTACTGATTGCTGCTGGACATGAGTCACCATGCCCAGCATTGTGGTATGTGCTCACTGGGAACTGAACTTGGGACCTTGGGCTTGCCAGGCAGATGCCAGAACCACTGAACTAAAGCCCTGGCCCATAATATTTTTTCTTGAATACTACCATGTAACCAATCCTAATATTTTTATTTTTGCTTAATTTTAAAAAATAAAATAGTAATTACACAGTTGATGCATACAAAAACATTTCAGTCTCATAACAGTGTTATAGGAAATAATACTGAAGATGAAATATTAGTCTCCCAACCTGTTAACTGTGTGATACGCAGAGTTCTTGTTCTCTAGAAGTTGAAGAACGAGTCTTAGGAATAGCAGAGGTTTAGAGCAGGAAGATATTTACTGATAAGAAAAGTCTGTGTTATGAAATGGAAAGACAATAGACATCTCTTTACTGTCACTAATGGTTTATAATACAGAAATAACAGAACTTGAAAGAAAAAAATGAAACTAAAATAATTCTATTACTTATTTACTTTTTTTAAATAAGTATACCGATGTCATATAGTAAATTCATATGTGTGTATAGATCTTTTTTTGAAGTCTTTTAAATTTTTCCTTTGACTGTAGGACTGTCTCATTGACTGGGGCATAATTACATAACTTATTTTGTAGGCTAAATTTTTTTAATCCTAGATCTCTTTGGAATTGTCTTGGGTCCCACAGATATTATTTTTTCTATACAAATAGAAAAGATGTAGCCAGATGTGACGGTCAATACCTATAATCCCAGCATTCTGGAAGGCTGAGGCAGGATTACAATTTTGAGACCAGCATGAGTAACTGAGATCATGTCTCAAAAATTAAACATTAAAAAAGATTTTTAAAAATGGGCCAAGGCTATAGCTCAGTGGCAGTGCACTTTCCTAGCATGTGGGTTAGCCCTGGATTCAAGCCCCTGGTCCTGTAAAAAAAGAAAAGAAGAGAGAAAATTTAACCTGCAACTCTACACTGACAGAATGAAAAATTAACTGAATAAATGGGCAACTGAGTTGACACTTGACTGCAAAATTGTACAGGTGAAGGCAAGAAAGTACCTGACCTGAAGGATATTTATTGTATTTAGTGAAGCACCTATGACTTTCTAGTTTTTGAAATGCTTATTTCCTTTTATACTCAATTACATTCATTATTTTACTTTTCTTGGTCAGGGCAAAATTGAAAAAAATTCTTGAGAATGAACAGTTCTTGTTATATGTGTTTCCCTGCATATATTAGGAATGTTCTGTAACTCTCCGAGAACCAGTAACTTGAGTTAAATATTGACTGCTACCGAGCACCCTGTGCATTTTTGGAAGTTTTTAGTCACTGGGAACCATGGCATTTCTTTTCTCTGTATCACAAACTGTTATAAATACTTTCCTTTCACTATAAACATTGGAGCAGGAGACCTCCGTTCTATAACTGACTGGCAGGCAGATATGACACGGACGGAAATGGGAAATGGTTCATGGTCCTGGAATTCCCCTGACTGCTTATTTGTAAATTTTTGAAATGTTTGCCCACTGGAGTTTCCCAGAGAAGAACGTATCTGATTCCATTGACAAAGTCTGTCTTCTGCAGAATATAAATTATTCAAAAAATCATTCACACAAACTCTAAATTCCTCTGTGGTCACATGACGGGGGGGGGAGAAAAAGTCCACGACTAATAGTAAAACCAAGGGTTTTTATTCATAATTTTTCTACCAGTTAAGTAAATTTTTGACAGGCTTCTCTGTAGCTTACACGATTAAAGTATGTGTGCATGTACGTGAATAAATTTCATTTTATTCAAATATTTAAAAAAATTGAGTGAAGCCTGGCTGCTGCTGACCATTTAAAATAACTTTTTAAAGTCAGTATCTCCAGGACAGAAAATTAAAAGTTTAAGAACAAAATAAACACTGGTTAATTATAAAACACAAGTCTTCAACATTTATTTGATGCTCGTTCCCAATGTTTCGCTTTTTTTCAATTTATCAGGCTATCTGCTCAAAGTTGGAGCGCTGAAGAAAAAAATCTTCCCTGACCTTACTGATGCAACCCCCCCCCCCCAAAATATCCCAAACGAGAGACTGCGTCGCACGCGGTCAGCGGGGTCGGAGGCGCGGACGTCGGCCTCTGAGCGCGCCCGCCAGCCGGGGCCGAGGTTCAAACGCGGCGGCTGGCGGTTCGCCACGTCCCCCTGGGGGCTGTACCAGGGCACAGAGAAGGAACCCCCCAAACATCTGTCGGCGGACCGCTCGGCTCGGGCGGGCGGTCACGCGACGGCACCGCCCCCAAACCCAGCCTAGTCCCGGACGCTGGGTCTTTTCCCGGCGAAGCGCGCGCCACGACGCAGACTCCCGAGCGGCGCCGCGCGGGGCCTGGCTCGCGCCCGCGACGGGGCGTGCTGACGTCAGCGCACGTCGGCGTCGGCCCAGCTGGGGCGAGGGTCTCGGGCAGTCCCGGACCGAAGGGGCGCTGGTCCGGGCTCTGCTCGGCTCCGTGTGGACGCCACTGCTCCCCTGCTCTGCGGAAGCCTCCGGGCGGCTGTGTCTTTTCGTGTTCGCTGCGCCGGAGCTGCGGTGAGTGGAGCTCCCTCCAGACCCCGGGCTCGCGGCCTGCGGGGTCCGCTTCCTTGTAGCAGTTGCGGGGCGGGGGAGTCCGGGCTTGGGCGTCCTGCGCCTTTCCGAGGCTTTTCTTTCAATCGGAAACCCTGATTCCAGGGCTTGGCGTCGACAAGGGTTTTTTAAAATATTTGTTTTCAAAACTAGTGTGGCCGCTGCCCACTATTCCAGCCCCTGGGCTTTGACTGAGAGACCGTAAGTGTTCGCTTTTTTTTTTGCCCAGACTCTAAATTTAACCCTCGGTATTATTTTAGTATCTTAAAACGAAGACGGTTGTATAGTGGCGAAATGTTATATTTCAGAGTTATAACTGCATTATGCCATTTGAGAAGCGAATTTTGAGTTTTAAGAACACTGAGATATTAGGGGATGCATCCCGTATGTCTTTATTTCCCTTCCAGTCTGTCTCCACCAGCTTCTCCGGCTGCAGTTTGCTGGGAGAGCAAAATGGGTGGGATCTCTGCAGATAAAAATGGGTCGAGATGCGAGACCCTGTATGATGATGGGACTAGGGATTGCTGCGAGTGTTCTTATTGCCGGGCCCGTGTTTTATAGACCATTGTATTTTTGTGTTCGAGTTGCTTTCTGTGGTGGTTTTAGAATTGTGAGGCAGTGAGAATGTTGAAGGGTTTTCGCTGAGTCCTCCTGATGTCTTTACCTAGGCAAACCTGAGAGACTTCACTTCAAAGACTACCCTTCCTATCTAATTACTGCTGTGCTGTCCTTGAAGGGGGAGGGGTGGAGTGAAATCTTTTTTTCACCGCTGTATTTTTTTGCCTCCAGGAAAGTACCAGAATTATTATCCTTAAATCAGAAAAGGAGAGGAAACCAAGGAAAGAAGTTTTCTTGTGTGGAAAACCGTCCATCCAACTTTAAAGTTGTGTGACATGTAATGCACGTAATGACATGCATAGTTAGTACTATGGGGGTATATCGTGTATTCATTTTAATGAAGAGCTTTTCCATTTTGAAAGTTTTAGTGACAAGTTGCTGGAAGTCAAGTACTATTTAATTTTTAATCATTTTTTACTTTACTGAATAAATTGAGCCTGTGAGTTTTATCTGCCATGTCAATTATAGTTTTCTGCAGTGACTTGTTTTTTCTTTTCAGATTTTCAGCTCTGAAGAGCCTTGCTTTCTCCTGTATCCCCTTCTGCAGAAATAAATCCCACTATGGAGACACCAACACTTTATAAACGAATATAGTTTGAATTCTATAATTTTATTTTCAGAAAAACTTAGTAAATTATTGGCATGTTATGTGTATGCAGCTCTGTTGCTAATAATATTTTGTTAGACATTAGTGATAACAAGAAAGATATGTCTTTTGATAAATTGATCCTAAATTACAACATGACTAGTATTTTTACTCATTGGTCCTTAAAAGCAGGTTATTTAACTTTTAAAATGCAGTGTAAAAGTGTGTGCTGTGGAGATTTTGTTAATTAGTTAAATTTCTGGAGAAAAAACCTTAGTTGACCAGGTGTAACTGTTGCAGTTAGGAAAAAACTATAATTCAGAAAGTGGAAACACATGTAGATAATTTTAAATAAAGAGTTTGCAGTTTGTAAGCAAAATTCATTTGATAGCCCATAGATTCAATAAAGCTTGTGGATGTTCCCAAAGTTATTAACTAAAGCTAATGCAACTCAGTTAAGTAAGTAAATACTTCAATGATAAGCCATGTGGAAATAGACTTTAGAGAGTATGAATAGTGACTTTTGTTTGTTAGAATAAAGTGGAATTAATTTGGATGTCATATCAAAGTGCTTATAAGGGAATAAACCTGCATTATAACTGTTCTGATAGCATAGCCATCGTTGTTTTGATATCCAGGCTTCATAACATAGCCAAAAGTACATTAAGCCATAATTTAAGTATTCTGTAGTTACTTAGAATTTTAAGAACATAAACTTTTGAAAAATAATACATTTTTATACATTCAGAAGTATATAAAATTTTCCCCAATTTTTAGATTAGTACTTATACTAGATTATGAGCAGATACACCTGGGTTACTTAAAAGCAATGTAAGTGGTACCTTGGTAATTTAAGAGTAATTCATTGTACCTGAGTGTATACTTAGCTATTGATTCAGTAAAGAAGGTGTAGTGAATTCTACATTAAGGAGAATCTGTCGTTTGATTTTTTTTTTTGATGTAGTAAAAAATCTTATTTGTGTGAAGAGCTGAGAAATTTTATGTAAAAGTTTTAGCCAAAAAGTTCTGTCATTCACTCATGCACAAAACTACCTCCCAAAGAGTTGTCCAAGCACACTCTTATCAGAAAATTAAGAATATAATGGAAGAGAGCACAATTTTGCCAGATTGGACAAATGACAACAAACAGACAATGAAGTATGACTTTTCGTGTGAACTCTACAGAATGTCCACGTATTCAGCTTTCCCCGCTGGTGTTCCCGTCTCCGAGAGGAGTCTCGCTCGTGCTGGATTCTATTACACGGGGGTGAATGACAAAGTCAAATGCTTCTGTTGTGGCCTGATGCTGGATAACTGGAAGCAAGGAGACAGTCCTACTGAAAAGCATAAACAGCTATACCCTAGCTGTAGCTTTATTCAGAATCTGATTTCAGCTGGCCTGCAGTCCACCTCGAAGAATAACTCTGCAGTGCTAAACAGCTTGACACATTCATTATCTCCTACTTTGGAACATAGTGCTTCATTCAGTGGTTTTTGTTCCAGCCTTTCACCGAACCCTCTTAACTCGAGAGCAGTTGAGGACTTCTCTCCAGGGAGAACTAACCCCTACAGTTATGCCATGAGTACAGAAGAAGCCAGATTTCTTACTTACAAAATGTGGCCTTTAACCTTCCTGTCACCATTAGACTTGGCAAGAGCTGGCTTTTATTATATAGGACCTGGAGATAGGGTCGCGTGCTTTGCCTGCGGTGGGAAGCTAAGTAACTGGGAGCCAAAGGATGATGCTGTGTCAGAACACCGTAGACATTTTCCCCACTGCCCATTTTTGGAAAATTCTCTAGAAATGCTCAGGTTTAGTATTTCAAATCTAAGCATGCAGACACATGCAGCTCGAATGAGAACGTTTATCTACTGGCCATCTACTGTTCCAGTTCAGCCCGAGCAGCTTGCAAGCGCCGGTTTTTATTATGTTGGTAAGAAATTAATAAATAGCTGTACGTTTTATCTCGTTTTTTTGATTGTTGGAATGTAACTTAGTGGTTGGTCTTTATTTTCCCTCTAGGTCGCAACGACGATGTCAAGTGCTTTTGTTGCGATGGTGGCCTGAGGTGTTGGGAATCTGGAGACGACCCGTGGATAGAGCATGCCAAGTGGTTCCCAAGGTAACTGTTTATTTTTCTCTTCTTTGGTGCCGAGAATTGAACTCATTACCTTGCACGTGCAAGGCACATGCTCTGCCACTGAACTATCCCTGGCCCAACCAAGGAAATTGTTTTGAAAAAGTATTCCTGTACAAAACTGGACATGTAAGGGAAGTAGATATGCTTACATAAGTCAGATTTTAAATTACATATAATAGTTACATCAGTGCTAAGTCTTTTGAAAGACCACATGTTCACTGAAATGTTCTGCAATCTTCTGTATAATTTAGTTTTTGTTAACACATTTATAGTTATGGCCATTTCTTTCTTTACAGAGGACTTAAATATTACAAGTATGTAAAGCAGAAAAAAAAGAACATAAATTGGAAAAAAGAAAAAGGAAGAGGAAAACAAAGAATATAAAACTGGGCATAGTGGCACAGGCCTGTAATCCTGGCATCTAGGAGGCTAAAGCAGGTGGATTGCTGTGAGTTCAGGCCAGCCTAACTTCATAGTGAGAACTTGTCTCAAAAACTAACCCCTCCTAAATAGACATGGGAATAAAGCAGATATAAAAGTGCACATAATAAAATTTACTTCACTGCTGATTTATTTATAGTTATACATTATCTCTTCTGTGCAATTTTATCTTGTGATATGTCATTTCCTTTAGCCATTTTGTGTCTAGCAGTGTTTCTCTTTTTCTAAGTTTATTTTGTAATGCTGAGGGTGAAACTCAGGGCTTTTTTTTTTAAGCTAGACTGCACTCTTGCAGTCCAAGCTATTTACCTGTTATTTAGTTTGCTACTGAGGATTGAATCCAGTGGTGCTCTACTGCTGAGCTTCAGCCCCTACCCTTTTTGAACATTTTTTTGAGACAACATCTCCCTAAGTTGTTCAGGCTGGCCTTCACCCATTCTCAACAAGGCTGTAGTTTGAATGTCTTGCTGCTGGGTGGCTTGAACCACTGGTAGTATGTGCATGATTGTCCCGTTGGGTGGCTTTTTATTAATTGTATTGGTAAAAAGACTGGTAAGAGTGATTAGATCCATTTGTACCACCAGTGGTACAAGCCAGCCTATTGGGCAGTCGTGTGTACCACAGGCAGTTCAGGCCAGAGAGTGTGTTAAACTCGTGACCCACCTGCCTCAGTCTTCTGAGTAGCTGGGACAGCAGGCGTGTTTTACTGTTTCTGGTGTAGCCACTTATTCTTACTTACAGTTTAGGAGTAAGTTAGAGGGAGTATTGTTAGTGAGATAGAATTACAAATTACATCTGTCTTTGTGATTAACCACGTGAACGCAGACCTCACTTGTAAAATGAAGGAGTAGGATGTTTTTATTTCATTGTGATAAAATGTACCATTTGAAGCATATATTTCTGTGTCAGTACATTCATACTGTTCTGCAGTCATCACCACTGTCATCTACAGAACTTTTTATCTTATCAAACTGAAACCCTGTACTCACTGCATACTAACTCCCCCTTCCTCCCGCACCTTTCCCCGTGGTATGCACTGTTCTGCTTTCGGTCCCTCTGAAGTGTTTTGATCTGTGAGTGCATTTCACAATACTGAAGAGTCTTTGGAATCTTTTCAGGAAATCCTTTTGTCATTTTTGTTTGATTTATGATAACAAATCTGAAGTAACTTTTATTGTGAGTTAATTTAAAATTTATATCACTAATGTGCATAATATTTAAAGCAAATTTTGATTTTTTTTAACTTTGAAAAGTGATGTTAGTTTACTTAAAATTATCATATAAAAATCATATTGTTAGAATTTCAAATGATTTACTTATGTTTGGCTGTGTGGAATATATATGCATTATTTTGTCTTTTTTTTTTTTTTTGAGGTGGGATATCTGTGTTGCCCAGCATTGGTTTCGAACTTGTTGATCCTTAGCTTCCCAAGTAGCTATGACTATAGGCATGTACCACTTGCCTGGGTTATGTGTGTATATAATTTGAAGTTTACATGGTGTTATAATTCAAAAGACAAAAGTAGCTTCCAAATTCTGATGTGTGGATTGCTATATTCTCTGATTTATAAAACAGAATTCTTATTTTTGTAATTTATATTTTGCTTTAAATGGTTAAAAATTTAGTAGTGTCTTTTATTAGTACTTCTGAAAACTGTTGTGAATAATCTTTAATTTCAGTAAATGAAAAATCAAAATGAGTACTCATTATCACTGTAATTAGCAGAATGTTTTAGCACATTTATTAACTTATTTGGGTACCCAATACCACTACTATGGTATTCGATGCTGGGGATGTAACACTGGGCAAGATAAACAGAAATCTGTCCTTATAGGATTGTTAGAGCAAGGAGTATATAGCGCAACCAGAATTTGTTATACTTCATATCTTTAATGATTATAAATATAAATGGAAAACAGTAAAAATAATTGAAAATTATATAAAGATCAAACATGCAGAGAAAACTAGCTTTGTCATCAATCATTTTGAGTGTTGAGCTTGTGTATACGCTCTCTGTTAACTTCTGTACATGTTTATTACGTTTACATTTAGTTTCTCAAGGTGCTACCTCAGCCTCATCACAGTTGGGATTACAGACATGTGCATTGTGCCTAGCACTTTGAGTTTTTTGTTCTTTTGTTTTGAGATGGGATTGCTACATAGTCCAGGCTGACCTGGAACCCATGATCTTCTTCCCTCAACTCTTAGTGCTGGAATTAAATGAATTTTAATGTGTAGGGTCAGATGACCACTGTTAAGAAATAGAACAATTCTGTGTCGTTCCCCCCCCCCCACAGAAAACTCCTTCATGCTCTTCTCTTGCCAGTCTCTCTTCCAGTCCCTGACCCTTGCAACTCCAAATCTATTCTGTTTTTGAGGTTTGGCATTTCTCCAATGTCCTGTACATGGAATAATGTCATGTAAAAAAGAATCAGTCACAGTTTGTAGCTGGTGTCTGACATTTTTACTTAGCGTAGTGCGTTTGAGACACATCCATGTTTGTGCTTTTAGTAATTTTACCTTGATTTTGTTGAATTGTTTTCTGTTAGATGGTTAGTCGCTCATTTACCAGTTGAAGGATGTTTGAGTTTCCAGTTGGGAGCAGCCAGAAAGTAACTGTAGGTGTGAACATGTTTTTATATCCCTTAGGGATGGAATTGTTGGGTTGGATGACAAATGTTGCTTCTAAACGTTTCAAGAAACTGCCAAATGGTTTTGTGAAGTGGCCGTCCCATTTTAAATTCCCACTGGCAGTGTGTGAGACTTCTGGGTGTTACACCTTGTTACCAACACTTGGCATTGTCATTCTTTACTGTTTTACTCATTCTTGCACATGGATAGTGGCATCTCTTTGTTGCTTTAATATTTCCCCAAGCTGGGGCCAGGGACATAGCTCAGTGGTTCCGGCGTCTGTCTTGCAAGCGCAAAGGCCTGGGTTCGATCCCCGGTAACCACATAACAATACTGGGCGTGGAGGCTCACGCCCAGCAGCAACCAGTACCACATACCACAGTGCCGGGCGTGGTGGCTCATGCCTGTAATCCCAGCACTCGGGAGGCAGAGGCAAGAGGATTGCTGTGATGTGAGTTTGAGGCTGAGCTCAGGGCCAGCCTGAACCACAAAGCGAGACCCTGTCTCAAAAAACCTTAAAAAAAAAAACAAAAAACAAACTATATATATATATATATAATTTCCCCAAGCATAGTAATTTTGAGTATGTAATGTGCTTATCTGCTATCTGTACATCTTTAATTGCTTCTTCAAATGTTTGCCCATAAAAAAGTCTTTAACTAAAATTAAACTGAAAGGGTTGGTGATGTGGCTCAGTGGTACTGTACCTGCCGGGCAAGTACAAGGTCCTGAGTTCAATCCCTGGTACACCAAAAAAGAAAAACCCCTAAAAATCTAATTAAAGGTAATGAAATTATGAAAGATTTTTTTTTCCTAGTATCAGGGGTTGACTCAGGACCTTGTGCTTGCCAGGTGGCATGGCACCACTGAGTTATATCCCTGGCCATAAAACAGTACTCTTAACTTAACCTAAGTTACATAACTAGTTTCTTTTTCTTGAGACAGGGTCTCGCTTTTGTAGTTCAGGCTGGTCCTGAGCTCAGTATGTAGCCCAGTCAAGCCTCGAACTCACAGCAGTCCTCCCACCTCTGCTTCCGCGGTGCTAGGATTACAGGCATGAGCCAGCACACTTGGACTTGTGGTACGTGATACTGATTGCTGATGAGTGTGAGTCAACCCATTCAGCATTGTTGTTTGTGGTTACTGGGATCAAACTCAGGACTTTGCGCTTGCTAGGCAGGTGCTGAAACCACTGAGCTAAATCTCTGAGCCCTATTTTAACTTCTTAAGGAACCTCTGTATTTTCCATAAAGGCTCTACTAATTTCCCTCCCTCCACAATATATGAAGATTGTTTCTTTCATAATCTAACCAACATACTGGCCATTTTAGTTGGTGTGAGGTGGTATGTTGTGGGGATCTTAATTGTCACTTCATGATTGTTAAGGGTACAGATATTTTCATACAGATATTTTCATATCTGTTAATTTGTATTTCTTTAGAAAAATAAGTCTTTTGCCTGTTTCTTTTTTTGCTGTTGAGTTGTATTTGCTATTAAGTTTTTCTGCTGAGTAGTATGAGTAGCTTACATTTTAGATGAAATATAGTTGACAAGTATTTTCTCTCATTCCATAGGATAAAAATTTCATTTTGCTGAGTGTTTCTTTTGCAGTGTGGAATTTTTTTAGTTTGATATATACTTCTGCTTTTGGTATCATATCCATAAAACTCACTGTAAGAGTAGTATCAGGAAGTTTTTTTTCCTTTGTTTTCTAGGTGTTTGTTTTGTTTTATAGTTTCAGAACTTAATCATTATTTGTTTAGATTCCCTCCCCCATGTCAGTACTAGGAATTGAACCTAGGACCTTTACACTGAGTTTCTACATCCTCAGCTTCTCTCTGTTCCTCTTTCCCTCCCTCTCTTTCCCCATCACCCCTTCCTCCTTCTTCCTCTCCCCCTCCCTCTTCCTGTCCCCCCTTTCTGTTTCAGTATTTAGGATCAAACTCAGGGCGTTGCAGTTCTGAGGCAGATGGTAGCCCCACTGAGCTAAATCCCCAGCCCAGCCTTTTATTTTTTGAGAAAGTTTTGCTAAGTCACTAAGTTGCCTGTGCTGGACTTAACCTGTGATCCTTTTGTCTCAGCCTCCCAAAGTTCTGGGGTTACAGGAATGTGCCACCGTGCCTGTCTTCAGGTTAATTTTTTAAGAGTGTTAGATAGGAATCTAGTTTTTCTTTTCTTTTTTCTTTTTTGGCTTGTCATGTTTGGGAGACTATTCTTTCTACATGTTGTGGTCTTGTCAAAGATCAGTTGACATAAATTGGTTGACTATGGGTTTATTTCTGTGTGCTGCACTATATTATGCCTTTATCATGCTGTTATAATTGCTATAATTTTGCGCCTGGGATTAAGCTCAGTAGTTTCAGGACGTGCCTTGCAAAGCTCAAGGCCCTGAGTTCAGTCCCTGGTACCAAAAAAAATTACTGGTTTTGTGATACAGTTTGAAATCAGCAAATGTTAGTACCCAAGCTTTTTCTCAAGATCGCTTTGTTTACATCCTACCTTTTGCAGTTTCATGAATTTTTTTTTACTATTTCTATGAAAAGTGGTATTAGAATATTGATAGGGATTGCATAAGATTTATAGACTTTGGAGTAGTATGAATGTTGTAAAATTTGTAATCCATGAACATGAGACACTTTTCCATTATTTGTGTCATCTTTTAATTTTTTTCATATCGAGTCTCATTTTTTAGCTTCCAGGTTTTTTACCTCATTGGTTAAATTCCTAAATATTTTGTTTTTGATGCTGTTTCAAATAGGATTGCTTTCTTTCTCTCTCTTTGAGATATTTTGCTGTTGACTTTGGTGTTCACTATGTGTTTTGAAACCAGAGCTCATGTATTCTAACAGATTTTCCCCCTAGTGGAGTCCTACAGCTTGCTGTATATTAGATTGTGTTTTCTACAGATGATTTTATTTTGTCTGAGTTGGATGCTTTTTTTTTGGTTTTAGTTTTGGTTTGGTTCTTGCCTAATTATTCTGGGTAGAATTTCCAGTGCTGTATTGAATAGAAGTGGGAAGAGTAAGTACTTTTGTCTTGTTCATCATCATAAGATAATACACTTTATTTTAACTAATTATTTTTTGCAGTACTGGAAATCAAACTCACAATCTTGTGCCTGCTTACAAGGCAAGTGTAGTGCCATGGAGCTACATCCCTGGCCTTGCTCATCTTAAAAAGTTTTCAGCCTCTTACCATTGCTATGTTGTCAGCTGTCAGGTTATTTTTTGTCTTTTGCGGGTTTTGGTACCAGTGATTGAACTCATGACCTTGCATTTGTGAGGCAGGCTCTGGAACCACTGAGCTAAATTCCCAGCTCCTCAGCTGTCAGCTTGTAATGTATGGCCTCATTGAGGTGCATTCCTTCTATGTTTAATCTGATGAAAGAAATTAAAAGGTGATACAAATAATGGAAAAATATCCCATGTTCACAGATTAAAACATTGTGAAATGTCATTGAATTTTGTCAGATATTTTTTCTTCATCTAATGAGATGATCATGATTTTTATTTCTCTGTATATGTTATGTGTCACATTTCCTGATTTGTGTATGTTAGATCATCGTTGCATCACAGAGGTAGATGGTGCTTGATCGTTGCATATGAGATATGGTCAAAAAAGAGTTTAATCTTTTAAAAATGTTATTATAATAAACAAAAATATTCCCGTTCACTGTAAACACTTATTCCATCTTTCTTCACATTTTCTAAAGCAAAGTCTCTTTTGTGACGGTTTTCAGTTTTGTTGTTGTGACTGTCTTGATGCCTGAATCAGTTCAAAATGTTTAGCTTTTATGATCATGTTGACTTTGGAGAAGAGCCAGGAGTTGCATGGTGCCAAATCCAGTGTATAAAGTGGAGAAGGACCTACCCTGATGTTTTTACAAGCCTGTCTTTCTTTTGGATGGCACTCAGCAGCATTATTCACTGTTTTGTTGCTGTTTTTAAAAATCATACTTCATAAAGACATTTGCAAGAGGCCTTCCAAAACTGCTTCAGAAGGCAGCAAGAGTATGGTGTTTGAAGTGAGGGGGAGTATTTTGAGGGGCATTAATGGCAATGTGTCTTTACTGTAATGGTATTTTTTAAAATACCATGTGTTTTTTTCAAACCATGTGTAAACCTTTTAATATGCTAGTGAATTTGGTTTACTAGCTTTTTGTTAAGATTTTCTTGGTAGTGAGGATTCATCTAGGATGTTTGTACTAGAGTAGGTGTGTCCACAGCCCTATTCAATTTTGAGACAGGGTATCAGTTTTGTAGGCTGACCTCCTACTCAAGATCCTCCTGTTGGCCTCCTGGACTGCTAGATTACAGGCATGCACCACCATATCTAGTTTAAGAATGCCTCTGTCTTTGCCTGTTTGAAGATAGATATTACTATCATTTTCTTTTATTAGAGTATCTTTGTGTGGCATTGGCATTAGAGTAATTCCAGCTTTATAAAGTAGTATTAAAAGTGGTGTTATGAAGTATTGCCTCCTTTTCCTTTTTTTATTTTTGTTCTTTTGAAGAGTTTGAGAAGGCCAGTATTAATTCTTCTTTATATGTTGGCTGAGATTCTGCTATTAAGCTATCTGGTCTTGAGCTTTTTTTTAATGAGGTTTTTTGGTTATTAATTTAACTTGTTTACTAGTTATAAGTCTGTTGCAATGTTCTGTTCATGATTTATGAAAGGTACATTTCTAGAAACGTATCCATTTTTTTTAGATTATCCCATTTGCTATATAATAGTTTAGAAGTCCCTTAGAAAGTTTTGTATTTGTGTCAGCTGTGGTGTCTCTCCTCTTTTGTTTCTGATTGTTTGAGTCTTCATCCTATCCTTTGTTCAAAATATGATATTGAAATTTCTTAGTGTTATTTTAATGATTTCTAATCTGTTGAATTTCTCATCTTGTTAATGTATTATTAATGTTGTCTAGAAACTCACGGGACTTTCTTAAAACAATTATGAATTCTTAGCCTTGAAGCATAGATCTCCCTTTCTTTTGGGTTGGTTCCTGCAGAATTGTTGTTGTCCTTTGTTAGTGTCATGTTTTTCTGTTCTGTTTCCTTTTTTTCTTGTGGCTTCCACTGATAGCTGTGTCGTTAGTGAGCAGTTACTCTGACAGACTTAGGGACTGGTTCTGTGGGGAAAGACCTTTACCTATGCATGGATGTGAAGATTCTGGCCTGTAGGGTGTTAGTTCTGGCACATGGGAGGCCCAGCTGCAGTCTTTGTTCCTGTTAGCTGAAGTCATTATCAGTAAGGACCATAGGGATCTTAGTGTCCAGGGCAGTAGTAAGGCTGTTGGGGAATTGATCTGTTTTTCCTGTACTGGTGAATATCACGGCTTATGGAGTTCCGATTGTCTGATTCAGGATCGTGGACAATCATGACGGTGTGCATAGTGATAGCACTGGTATCTAATGTATGAGTTCCTATAGAGCAGTCACAGGGTCAGGGCCCAGTGTGTGAGTACATGCAGAAAGACTTTCTCTGGGGTCCAGCGTAATAGCTTGGTAATGGTAGCTTCTGCTGCTGAGACATTGGTGAGTAATGAGCAGACTCAGAACCAGGTCTTGAGCACAGATAGATAATGTGCAAAGCTGGCCACTGAAGACACACACATGGCTGTGGAGCAGGGATGTGCCATATGGAGCATGTGCAGGTCTGGGGTCCAAAGTGTTCAGGGAGTAACCAGGCTGCCTTCCCTGGATGGTGCCGCAGCTGTCCTTTTCTTACAGAGCTGTAACTGAGTCTCCCTCTGCAGGGAGTCTGCAGCAGCAGTACTTGTTCCTACCATGATAGGAGATCGGTGATTGTAGCTATCTGTAGGTTGCTGGCTTCAACAATAATGAGCACTGCAGGGATCTTCACTGTGAAACCACTAGGGATGATGATGGGTCTGACACATGGTGGATACAAGTAGCTCCTATCCTCTTTATTCTAGCTGCCTCCACGGTCACTGCTGAGCTCCTTTTCCCAGTGATATTTTCACAGTAGTTATTCCCTTATTTGATTTTTTCCTTCACTGGATTGGTGTAGTTTAATTGGACTATTGAGCCCTCCCAAGACTGTCTTAGTTTATAGACAAATGTCCTGCTTTTTGTAGCAGGGAGAAGGATAGCATCTCTTACTCTGCCATCTTGCTTATATCCTTTGGTTTGTCCTCCTTGTCTTTTGAAAAGAATATGTTTTTAATTTTTATGATAACATTTTATTAGCTTATTATTCATGGATTATGTTTTGGTTTATCTAAAATTTTTTTTTCTTTCCTCTCCTTCCCTTTTTCCCTTCTTACCTCCCTTTCTTCCATCCTGCTGGGGATTGAACCCAGGACCTTATGTATGCTAATAAGAACATACTCGAGGGGCCAAGGATTTAATTCAGTGGTTCTGGCACCTGCCTTGCAAATTTAAAGTCGCAGATTCAATCCCCGGTAGCCACATGAAACATCATTGGGCATGATGAGTCATGCCCATCAGCAATCATTGCTGCATACTACAGTGCTAGGTGTGGTGGCTCACACCTGTAATCCCAGCATGCTAGAGGCAGAAACAGGAGAATTGCTGAGTTTGAGGCTGAGTTCAGGACCAGCCTGAACTACAAAAGTGAGACCTTGTCTCAGACACACACACGCACACACGCGCGCGCGCACACACACACACACACACACACACACGCTGTATCACTGAGCTATACCATACCAGTCCTCATGTTTTAGAATTCTTCATTTAATGTTAGGGCACAACGATTTTTTCTGTTTTCTTGTTTTAGGTCTTACATTTTAGTTTAACATTGCATACTATATGAGCATGTGTCAAGGCTTTTTGATTTGGGGTAAATTTTTTTTGCATATATTTTATGTCCCCACTTTTTCTCATACCATTTGTTGGAAAAAAAATAAATAGAATAACAGTAGAGGTTACATTAACTTGCTGGAGACACCTTTGAGAAGTTGTATTAATTTCAATTCATTTACTTGAGAAATACTGTCACAGTGTGTATAGATGAAAATATTTGATTTTGTATGTTGCTGAAAGTGAGGTGGATTATGCTTCAAATGTAATGAAAGCATGAACATTGAAGAATGATGAATAGTCTTGTGACTTCATGAAGGATATGAAGGATAAAATTTTAAGTGTATTTCAGCTATAGTTTTTAGAAGAACTAAACTTAGAAAGTCAGTTGTCTCTAGTAGAGTTTTTCAAGTGTTAAATGTGCCTTTTTTAGGTCCAGACCTTTTCTCTTTTTTGTTGCTGTTAATGGAATGATAATACTGGAATTATCAAAATCACAGTGAGTGTTTTATGATACTAGGTAGATACTAGAGTGGTTTTTCTGCTAGATATGTATTATCTACTGGATGGTTATGTAAAATGTTTTAGGTTATAATCAAGAAGGTTTGAAACTCACTTAAAGCGATCGTTACATTTTTCATAAACGATTTTATTTTTTCTCTTATGTTTTAGGTGTGAGTTCTTGATATGCATGAAAGGGAGGGAGTTTGTTGATGAGATTCAAGCTAGATACCCTCATCTTCTTGAACAAGTAAGTACACATTTTTAAAGTTAACAATTTTGAGTTCTGTGTAATGAATGAATTCTGAAATATTATCAGTGTGATTTTTGCATCTTCTTTCTTTCTGCTGGGGATGACTCAAGGCTCTTTACATGCTGGGCGAGATTTCTGCCACTGACCTGTACCCTCGAGCCTTACTTTCTTACTAAATTTAGCACATATTTTATAGTCATGTCACCTCTGGTAGTTACTTTTGTCCCCAACATGTTTCTTCAGGGATTCTTCAGAGAATATTTTTTGTTTCTAGTTTTTTTCAGAAATCCTC
>PVIR01007455.1:35209-60994 GCA_004026965.1 Petromus typicus | reverse complement strand
GAACCACTGAGCTAACTCCCCGGCCCCAAGACATACTTTTTTAAACTGAAAAAATAATAAACTCAAAGAAAATTAAGGATTAAACATTTACAACAAAATAAATTCAAAGAGTCATATATTTCAAAATAAGAATAGTACTTAGTGATGAAAGGAAGGCAGGAAGAGGACAGGGAGGAGATCCAGGCGGAGAAATCCCTGTGAAGTGGGGACCCGCCGATCTTACCAAGCTGGCTGCTGGTTAAGCTGGGAAGTTCTGGTTAGATTGGCATGATGACATACATTTATTTTTATAACATATCTGACTAATAGTCCATATAAATGCTATGTGAAATAAATTATTTAAAAGAAAAATGCATGTTTCTTTAATATAAGAAACAGTTAGTAAAATTTAAAAGCTAAGAAAATACTAGAAATGTAGTAAAGCTCCAAGCAAGAAGGAAAAATTTACAAAAAACAAAATATAGCAAAAAAAATAAAGAAAATATCAGCCATACAACTGCTAAACTATAACTGATGTAGTAAGTTACTACAAATTAAATTAACACATTAAAAAAAATAACTCAGTGTCAGCTACTTATAGCTAAAAGTAGAAATTCAAAATCCTGTATAGGCCTTATTATAGAATGCTATTGAAGAATGAAATATCAGAGCACTTTAACAGTCTAAATAGATTCTTACAATTTAATCTAGACTCCCTAACTTTAATAATCTTGACATTGTCGTTTATTCATTAAAGTAAAAAGTAATGTAAATATTCAACCATATAAGATACACCGAGTGAACTGTCATGTATCTCCAAAACTTTGGTTTATAGGCATTAAAGCTGATAGCTTTGACTATCCCATAATGACAAAAAAAGTCACATTAAAATAAAGATTTGATTTTCACTCAGCATGTAAGAGGCTTACATTCCGTGGACAGTATATGTAAAAAAGCAGTAGTTGGGGAGAACCTGACAGCACTGCGTGTCTGTGTGGCCGTGTGCGTGTCACTGAAGCACGGGAAGGGCTTCCGGGTCTCATCATTCTGTGCACTTCTCAGAAAGTCCTTCCAGAAACCTAGCTGTGGTGGCCCACTGCACACCGAGGCTGTGCGCACTACCTTCTGTCCCTTGGCTACAAAACTGTATGACTTGTTACTTCCTAACAAGTTACTTCAGGCAACTGTGACACAGTGGTAAGTATTTGTGTGCAGGAAAAGCTGCAGTGAAATCTGGCATAAAGACGAAAAACAGCACATCATGTGGGGTGCTGCCTGTCACGAACAGGATCTGAAGGACCGGAAGTCGATCTGGGTGAGGAAGGACCACACCCTGCTGTAGACTCACAAACAGTGCAACTTGGGTTACACTCAATTCTTTAAAGTCTTATTTTTAATAAAAATCCATCTGAACTTACTATAATTATTTTTACATTTCAGACTGATTTTTTAAAAACTTTCTGACTTTTGTAATAACACAGCTTAAAACACAGTCACGTTGTACAGCTGTACAAAAATGGTTTGTCATATTCTTAGTCAATAAGACTGCCCTAGTTTTAAATTTTTTTAGTTTCACTTATAAACTTTTTTGTTAGAACAAAGATCCAGACACACAAGAACCTGACCTGTGAGGACGTGTGACACCAGGGTCAGCAGCATCCATGTCACTGTCCTCCACCTTCCTGTCCCACAGGAAGGTCTTCAAGGACAGGAACACAGTGGAGCTTGGTCTTTGATGGCAGCGATACCTTCTCCTGAAGGTCTACCCTGAGGCTCTTTTACAGTTAACTTTTTGGTAAGCAGAAAAAGTACATTCTAAGTCAACAGTAGGAAGTAAAGTGCATAAACTAGCAAAATCATTGTCATCCTCAAATGTGCTATGCTGTGAGAGATGGCAGAGGCAGGCGTATAGATATTTACACCGATGACACAAACACATATGTAATTTATTGTGCTATAACATTCCAAGAGCTCAACATCACAAGGCAATAAGACTTTCCCACTCCATTATATTCTTCTTGAATCAGTGAAAAGAGCAGCAGGTACTAGAGGTGAGGGTTGGGGGACAAAATGAACAGAAAGGAGACAAAGAATTTTTAGGACAGTAAGGGACTCTGGACGATTCTGTCCCATAATGATGAAAATGTCACTGTATACATTCAGCTGCACAGACTGGACACCACCAGGAGTGAGCCTTGAAGGAAGGGTTGTAGTCAGGATTGTGCAAAGGAATAGATTTAAAACAGAAGGTCCAATTGATAGGATTATTTTATGACATTCACCCAGAAAGCCCAGTGCAGAAGTATGAGAAACCCATCTGTGCACTGGAGATCTGAAGAATGCAGCTGAGGCCCAGGCCCCCACGGCAGTGTCCTCCACGAGTCCAGCTAAGGCCTGGAGCCCACAGTGAAGCCTCACACAAGTCCATACCCAGGTTCTGAACCAGCGAGGCTCAAAGGCCAGCGGTGAAAGCTGGAAAGTCCGCATCAACGGGGTGGAAGATCTGTGCCACCACGCTGAGGGATGTGCACTGGAGCCAGGAAGCGATGCTCACGGGAAGATCAGAGCTCCGATGACAACTGCAGCCACTCCCAGTGACAGCAAGGATCTGGCGTCCTCCAATGAGAACAGCTGAGTTTGTATCAGGAAATCCAGCTGTGGAAGCTTCTCTCGGAAAATCAGAGATCCAGAGCACTCCATCCTCCCCTCCGGTTCTCCTGTTGCCTTCGGAAACAGTCCTCACGTGCATCTCCCACACTCAGACCGTGCTGACTCAGCTCAGAGGGGTGGGACCACTTCAACTGGCCATCAGTCAGTCACCACAGGAAGCAACTGACTTTTCCTGATGGCATGTGAGTGTGTCGCCGATCCTAACACACGCTCCTCTCTGCCAGGGGGTTTCAATCACTGGCAATGCCAGGCCCTGGGCAAGAGGTATATGACAAACCTTTCTCTCCATTTTTTATGAGCCTAAAACTGTTCTGCAAACAAAATCTATTTTTAAAAAGAAATGCTAATAAACATTAGATGAAAAAAGAACACAAAGATGAAGGTGCATCATGATGACAATTACATTTTAAAAAAGAAACAAGCCTATAAAAAGAATAGAATTGAATTGTTCAAAATTATGAAAACTTTTTACAGGCTAACTGTACATATTTTTTCATATTTTGGTATTTTTAAATTTGGTATTATTTTAATCTAAGAAAATTAATTGGAAGATGGAAAATTCTTGTGTAAAAATTAAGCTTATCTTTAATAAACACACTGCTTCTATTCTCCAAATCCTAGGAATGTTACTCAGAATTCTACTAAGGAAAAGTAAGCATCAAGAAAAACTGAACATGTGAACTCAAAACCCCCTAAGAACTAAAACAGAGTGAAAATTGAAAGTTAGCTGGAATCATGGAAAAATTAATAGAACAATATTTCCTTGAAATCACATAATAAGCTAGAATACAAAAGCAACTGCAGGTAACAAAGACATGGCAAGGGGGTACCACAATCCCTAACTTGAAACTATACTACAAAGCCACTGTGATAAAAAATAGCATAGTACTGGTAAAGAAACAGACCTGAAGATCAGTGGAACAGACTAGAAGACACAGAAACACCTCCAGATATAGATATACTACCTCATTTTTGACAGAACAAGCAAAAACCCCTCGATGGAGGAAAGACAGCCTCTTTAATAAATGGTGCTGGAAAAACTGGGCTTCAGGCTGCCAAATATTAAAACTAGACCTACATCTTTCACCATGTACTAAACAGATATCAAGTAGATTAAAGATTTAAATATTAAAACAGAAACTGTAAACCTGCTGGAAGACAGGCTGGATAGAACTCTTGCAGACAATGGCATAGGGAAAGACTTTGTGAACAAAATCTCAGTAGCATGGGAACTAGTAGAAATAGGATCTCATCTTATTATAAAGCTTCTGCTCAGCAAAAGAAACCCCAACAGAACAGAAAGACAACCTACAATGTGGGGAAAAAATTTACCAGCTGTCCCTCAGACAAAGGACTACTGTCTAGAATACATAAAGAAATTTAAAAAGTCAGACCCTCCGGATTTGAAGACCTAATTCAAAAGTGATCATCTGAAATGAACAGATGTTTTTCAGATGAAAAGGTGAAGGCAGCAAAGAAATATATGAAAAAATGTTCAACATCACTGGTCATTCAAGAGATACAGATGAAAACAATACTGCAATTTCATCTCACTCCACAAAGAATGGCTATCAAGAAGTAAACCAACCACAAATGCTGGTAGGGCTGTGAGGAGACACCACTGTTGGTGGGAATGTAGACCGGTGGAACCACTGTGGAAATCAGTGCAGAGATTCCTCAAAAAACTAGAATGAAAGGTCCCATTTGATCCTGCTATTCCCCTGCTAGGTACATATATGAAAGAATTAAAAGATTTACATCACAGCAATGTATGTGCACCTATGTTCATAGCAGTACAGTCTGAAAAATGCCCATCAACTAGAGACTGGATAAAGAAGATGTGGCTTTTTATAAAATGAAGCATTATTCAATCAGACTGATAAATTAGAGGCAAGTATAGCTAAATGGATGTCACTTGAGGCCATACTCATAAATGAAATAAACAGGACACAGATATATAAATACCATATCATTTCTCTAGTGTGAGAAATTAAAGGTCCATATGGGATCCAGAATGTATGATAGGTATTGTGAAATTGGAAGAAAATGTTCAAAGGAAAGGTGGAATTGGGAGAGGGGATAGGGAAATAAAACATTTGATTGTATAAAGGAAAAAACGGAAACAAAGTTTATGTATGGAGGGAGGTATGGAGTTGAAGGGATGGGAGGAAAATGGGAAAAAGTAAGAGCCAAGATATACCATGTACAGGCACAAATTCCCAATGAGGAGTGTGATCATACTGTATTTCTGAAATGTATCAATAAACTCAATTTATTTTAAAAAATCATACAGTAAAAGATAACATAAAAGAAAACACATGCAAACAGCGAGTTTTGCCCTACAAAGAATGGCTCCTTTACTGAATAGAAGAAAAAGAAAACAAACCCCTAAAGCACAATTTTCAAATTTAGAAATTACACCACCCTGAGTTTGATTTTGGAGGTACAGACAACACTTTCAAATAAGAGAACCATTCGGTGGGCGCTGGTGTGGATATCTATTAGCAGACAGCTGCTCACAATTTTGGTTTGGAGTTGCAACACTATTCTTGGAAAAACCAATTCTGTTCAATTTATAACAGATGTAACCAAGTGTTCATTACAGTAAAATACTATTTTATACAAGTCAAAAGTTCAACGAATAAACAAGCCATGTATGTAAGCAAAACAATGTTATTTTTGTTTTAAACCAGAGAATTCACCCTGATCAGTGAATGATTGAATGCTGGGTATTAATTACTCCGGCAACTGGAACGTTCCACATTCTATCCTACTTGGAAAGTAGAGGGGAACACGCTCCCTGCGGTATTATACATTTGTCTCATTCTCATACATCTGATACATGATTACAATCTTAAAGTCAAACTGACGAAAATAACAACTTCCTGAGTCAATGTCCATGAACCCGTCTTTAAACTAAAGGAGGAAATGTACAATTCAGGATAGAAGTCGTGGTGCCACTGGAGTCTAAACAGTGATTCTCTCATTTAAGCCTATTGCCAGCCACATGCAGCATAATGGATCTCCCTCTCTCTGCAGTTTCCCACTGAAGTTCTTCTCACATTCCACTCTTAGAGAAAGTTCCCAGAAAGATCCACAGATCAGTTGCATTTTGGGTGGTTTTCAGCTCCTGTTTCATGGAGTGGGCTGAGCATGTACCAGGATGCTGGGACAAGAATCTAGAGGTGGTTGTAAAGGAGATAAACTGCTAGAAACAGAGGGTGGGGCAGTTGAAAACACAGAGGAAAGGGGCCCCTCAGAGCAGCAGGCAGGAAGGCAAGAGCTCCGCTATGAAGACGTGGACACTGCAGGCTCCCAAGACATGGACGCTGCAGGCTCCACTGGGTAGAACAGAGGCCAAACGATGGCCTCAGGCAACTTCTGGGAAGAAGCTGGAGAACGTAACCTTCACAGGAAAGCAAGGTCATGGAGCAGATACTCAAGTCCTGAATGGGAACAGGAAGGCGAGAAGTGACTCACGAGCACGGACACATCTTCCTGCTGCAACAGCTACCTTGGCAGCAAGTAAGAAAAAGTCGCATCAGACCTAGAGGGACATGTGAAAGCACAGGAGTTTTTAAACTGAAACATGGGTGTGTAAGAAATTCTGATGTGGTTTTGGGAACTATTTTACCCAAATTATCAGATAAAGCCTTCACAATTTTCTACATTTAAAGATATTTAGGGATGGCTGGGGATTTAGCTCAGTGGTTCTGGCACCTGTTTTGCAAGCACAAGGGTCCGGGTTCAATCTCTGGTAAACCACATACAATACTGGGCGTGGAGACTCATGCCCAGCAGCAATCAGCATCACATACTACAGTGCCAGGCATGGTGGCTCATGCCTGTAATCCCAGCACTCCAGAGGCTGAGGCAGGAGGATTACTGTGAGTTCAAGGGCAGTCTGGGCTACAAAGTGAGTTTAAGACCAGTTTGAACCACATAATGAGAACCCTGTCTCAAAAAATAAACAAAAATGACCAATAAACTCAATAAATGGGGGGAAAAGATCTAAGTCAACCCCAGGAGGGATAAAACAAATCTGCAGCAATGAATAGTTCCTTGACATCTGCCATGAAAACAAGTCAATAGAGCCAGGTGTGGTGGCTCACGCCTGTAATCCCAGCACTTGGGAGGCAGAGGCAGGAGTATTGCTGTGATGTGAGTTTGAGGCTGAGCTCAGGGCCAGCCTGAATGACAAAGCGAGACCCTGTCTCAAAAAAAAAAAAAAAAGATATTTAGGGATATAATTTGAGAGAATCTGTTACATTATCTATACTGGAAATCAAAATCTTGCCTAGCGTTTTATCCTATCTTCCACTATTGATAAATATCACTATAATTTGAGAGAATCTGTTACATTATCCAGACTGGAAATCAAAATCTTGCCTACCCTTTTATCCTAGCTTCCACTATTGGTAAGTATCACTGTGAAAAACAGTTTGGACAGCATCTTCAAAATATGAAAAGAAAGAAGTTAACAATGCATGATTTAAAAGTTAAACCTAAGAAACGTACAAAGTTATTGGCTAACTAAATGGGAGTAAAACATCACAAAAAGAAAAATAAAAATTAGTAAAATCAAAAGTGCATGTACAATAGTACATATAGTTAAATACACATACATTTAAGTGACAGAAGTTGTATCAATTGGATAAAAAAGAACACATAGAAATTCTGAAATTATTTAGAAATATAATGTGCAAAGCTTAAGATTACCAGTGTATTCATTTTCACAAGTGAATTTCAATATATTTTATAGATCAGCCAACAGCTAAGCTACCATATATAATCACATAAATGTCTTTGCAAGTGTCTCTCAAAAATGCTAAAAATCCTAATGCAGCCAGTTTCCTAATAGCTCTGCACTGTGTAGAAGAGTTATCCATTCTTTCCTGCAACTTTAAATGCTTACAGCTAGAAGTGACTCACGAGTAATTCGAAACTCCCAGGACACTGGAGAACGAAACCGTGAGTGAGCTAAAATGAATCTGAACAGAGGAAAGACAGGGCCCGAGGAAGCGACATTATGGCCTCTGCTTTTTCCTTAGGACAGACCAACATGCCACTACTGTTGGGCTCTTTTTAAATTTTTACATGAAGCTCTGACAGAGTAATGTTTTTCCATTTCCTCAGGGTGCAGCAGCTAAGCACCATGTAATTAAACACTCTGGGAGGAATGAACACACTGTTGGGAAGGAGCACAGGGAGAGAAAGCGGAGGAGAGGTTCCCGGTGAAGGCGGAGCTAGAGAAACTCCGGGGCCAGAGGTGGTGATGGAAAGCGGAGGCACAAGGCCGCTCAGCGCAGAGCGCGAAGGCTTTCAGCAGCCGTGCAGGAGGGGTGTGCTGTAGGAAAGCAGGCGGGCGGCACCTGCCAGGCCGGGAAGCTGCTCAGGGGCTGCTGGACCCCAGACCTGAAAGTCAAACTGAGGAAAATAACGAACCGTTTCCTAAGTCAGCATTTACCTGTGAACACCATCTTTAAACTCAAGGAGGGAAAAGTACAATGCAGGGTGTAAGCGCCTTCACCACCAGCCTGAGCGGGCCAACACGAGGGCAGGGCAGAACCAGCGAGTGAGAGGAGACCAGCTGGACCCCAGATCCACACCCGAGTCACCCCTCGGAGCTGGAATACGTGGATTATATGCCCCCCCCGGAAGCCATTTTGAACTTAGATTTCAATTTAATACAATCCAGAGGTTTTTATAACACAACTGAGCTCCCGTCTTGGCTGTAACACTAAGTGACTCAGAGGAAGGTACTTTTTTCTTTTTCACTTTTTTTCTTCATTTGTAAAATTTCTGCCTAGGTAGCTACGACCATATAGTGAGATGACAAAGTTAAAGCGTACTTATGACATCTGGTTCATCACAGCAAAGGGTGATACGCCTCACAGGCCAAGACTACTCACACTTCTCAGCCTCGCCAGCTGCGATCAAAACTACAATGAATGCTGCTGCGGGCGCCAGCCGGCGGAAAGGCAGGCTTGTGAGGACATTCCAGTGTGTCCTTGTCCACCTCAGTCACCAGAGCCAGAGCCAGCGCTGTGTGACTTCTGACTTATCCTCAGAGTCAAAGTGACCGTGAAAAGTAAACATTTCAATGACAACTAAAGACACAGGAGACCTACACTAGTGCTTCAGAGGCGAGAGTGATGGCACAAAGGTGTCGGAGGAGTATTCTGAGGGGGTCAGTGGCAATGTGTCTTTCATGGCAATGAAATGTTTAAACATTTGCTGTATCTTTACCACAATTCATATGCACATACACACTGGGGAAAATTTTTAATCTAAAATTATGTGAATTTTGAATTACTTGTAATAATAACGGCAGACATTTTGTTTAATGCAATTGTATTTACACTAATCTAAGAATTTGCGAGTTATCAATTTCAGGAAAATGGATGAGATTGGAGATCATTATACGAGAAAGAAGAAGCCAGACTCAGACAAGTAGCTCATGCTCCTATCCTATGTGGGCGACACGGACAGAGAACAGGAAAGCAGGAGAGACTGTTAGAGCAGAGGAGAGGAGGACAGTGTGTGGACAGGGGAAGGTGTGGAGGGGTCAGATGATCAAGCATGTTATTAGCATGGCTCCATTATGCCCTAATACACAGATGACAGACGGTGCGAAAGCCAATGACAAAAGCAACAGAAGTTCATCACATACTTAAACAACAGACAATAAAATATATTATCTAAGAAAGTAACCCAGATTTATCTGTTCTGTACCTGCATGTTGTAGGAGCAGTCAGGTGAAGGTAGACAGCTCTGAGGCGTGAGATTAAAATGGCCCTGAGGGCAGGAGCCCTGACCCACTCCCGGCTCGCCCAGGGCCAGCCCTTGTCCTGCGGAAGTGGTCAGGACAGGACCCTGGAGTGGGTTCCGACGGGTTTTTCCACAGTCACTCTGGAATCTGCCCCTGACTTTTCAAGGACTCTCACAGGGAAACTGGCTGATTTCCCAGATGTTTTATGACGGCCTCACATATCATATTGTAACAACTGATTTTCTAATGGGTTTAAACAATAGAACTCAGACACTAGGAATGTGTCTGCAGTGCTGGGCGGGTACAGAGTCTTCTTAGTGCCGTGAGTGTTACAATGTCTGTTCATTTAATCAATTATGCAATTAGGAGAATGGAAGCGGGGTTCAGAGCAAGTGAGAAGGGGAGTGGGGTGGCGGTCACGTGCTGGGGCTCCAGTTGCCTCTCCCGTTGTTTTCGGAGAAGCCCTTTCCGGGACCCTGCATGTCCCAGCTTGTTCGTCTCCTGCATGTCTCCATCTGCTCCATCAATCTCTGAGCTCCGAAATTCAGCACAAAAGTAATCTCAGCACACAGATTTCTTTAACGCACCCTCAATACTCTGACCGGTTTTTTACTCAACATTTCTCTAGGATTTAGAATTTCACTGTTATTTATGCAGACTATTTTTAAATAGTACTGAGCCAACTTCTAGGACAATTTAATTTCATGAAGTGATACGCATCATTTAGCAAGTTAAATATGATGACATCTGAAGCAAAAAGACTACAACAGTCCCATCCCCCACTCATTAAGCAGTTTCTTCCCATTCCTTCCATCCTCCAGCTCCAAGAAACCATTAATCGACATTTAGTCTCTTCGGATTTATCTACTCTGAATATTTCATACAAGTGGAAGCATACAATACGTATGCTACATTTTGTGTCTGGCTTATTTTGACATTATAGACAATATATTTTGAGGTCTATCATACCGCAAAACCTACAAGAATTTCACTCCTTTTTAATGGTTCACTAATATTCCATTATTTGCATCACATCCGTTGTTTGTATAAATGTGTTTAAGCATTCATCCACTGATACATATTCAGGCTACTCCATCCTTTGGCCACTGTGGAAAGTGCTTCTATGAACATATGTGTGCATGTGTTTGAGCATCATTTTCAATTCTATGGTGTAACTGCAAGGTCATTGGTAATCTCATGTTTACCACTTCTGAGGAATAGTCAAAGACTTGTGAAGTGTGGGGGTATCATCTCAGTAAGTTTTGCAAAAAGAAATCTTTGCCTTTGACCAATTCCCTCTTTCTATTTCTGTTTCTCTTTGTCCCTCTCTCTAAACTGTATGGACTCTGATGTGCTTCTGCAGATGGTCCAAAACTATTTACTAAGTAGTTACTTCATCCACGCAGACCATGAGATTGCTGTAATAAAATATTAGAAAGAATCTGGTTCATTCAACAAAGAGAAAGTCTATCATTTACTTTATGTTAGAGACAGTTCTTACTATCTTCTTGCTTTCTATCTCTGTGAATTTATTCCATCTTGCTTTCTATCTCTGTGAATTTATTCCATACCAGACCTGTCTTAATGTTTCTCTCCCCATAAAATTCTATCATGATAGAGGATTTATCGAATAACTTAAAAATACAATTTTGAAACTGTTTTAGCCTGTGATGCATTAAGAAACAAACAAAAAGAACTAAATGTGGAAAAAATAAATGAGACAAATTCTGAATCATAGACTATTTCCCTTTTAACACAAAACTTGCTTATGAACAAATAGCTTCTAACAGTATTTCTGATATCTTAGGCCTTACATTTAAATAGATTCCAAAAGACAAGCGTGGAAATTTTCTCCCAAGTTATGAGGCCTGCGAGGGATGAGGGACCACATGGCTACCTTCTGGTCAAGGCTGTCTCTGCAGCAGTGAGGAGGAGGGATGTGGGATGCCACATCTACTCAGTCATCAGCCCAACAGGCTTCGGAGACCGCAAAGGGCCTGGCGATGAAGCAGCAGGAAGTATGACCACGAAGGTTCTGACATGGAGGCAGCTCAAGGGAGTCAAGAGGCACATAGGAAAAAAAAATGTTAAATGCATGTATACCTTAACAGCATTTATACAGGGCACTGCCGATGTGAGGTCCTGGGTCTCAGGACCAGGACAAACTATGATTCTCATGAGAAACTCATTCACTTTTAGTCTTGAGGCAAAGTGAATAATGGTCCTGGTGAGTTTTATCTGATCATTGGTTTCTGGAAAAGTTCAAGTCCAATTGTCTGGGTCAAAGGCAAAAAGTTTTCTTATCTTTATTTCTATTCTAATTGTGTATATCTTTCTTATTCCCATTTAAATTCTAATAGAATAATGTACAAACATTAAGAAATACATTATTCACCTTACCCTCCCAACTGGACTTCTGATTTTAGGACACTAATCCTAGTTGGTGAGCAGCCAGAAACGTAGTTATTCAGTTTGGGGTGATCTTAGAATGAACTATATTATTGTGCCTGGGTCCAGCCATAACTTGTGCCTCATTTTCTTCAGTTATCCAATGCACAAGATTTCTGCCCCTTAATATATGTGACTGTGAGACATAAAATAGACAATTCCACATGGAGTTGACATATTGCCTGGCAAGAGTAAGTCTGCAGTAAATATTAGCTCTAACTTTTAACATTTAATAGCTAATAAGGTTTTGTATTTTAACAAGATCTCCCATGAGCTTAATTTAGAGAACAAATATCTAAAAGCAGGATTCAACTTATTTTCTTTAAGACTCCACCAGCACAGAAGCAGGGAAATATTTTTTAAAAAATAGCAAAGAAGAATTTTAAATCCACAGAAACCTAAGGTTATGAAGATAGTGAGTTCAAAACTTTTTCAAAAGCCCAAGCTTAAAAAAAAAAAAAAAAAGGAGGAGTCATGATGTGTGTATATATAATGTAGCAATAAAGATTCAAAAAAATAAAATAAAAAAGGAGGGGCTAGCTCCTCCTTGCCTGTTTGTTGTTTAATATGTATTTGTGATTTTTTAAAAAGACAAATAAGACATGAATATGCATAAAAGGTACAGAAGGTGATAAGTGTAAATAAACATTATATATAAAGAATTTAAAATGAAAACTTAGGATGTAAAAGAACAGAGGATGGTAAAGAAAAAATGCTATGTAGAAAATTGGGTTCTACTTTATAAAACTGTCACCCAGCATCTTTTTGTTTTTGAAAAAAGTCTTTAAGGCTAGCTATTGCGGTGCATTTCTAGAGTCCTACACTTGCAGAGGAGGAGTCAGAAAGATCCCATCTGCAGCACAGCCTGGACCACTTAGTGACTCGGTGAGACTCTGAGACGGAGCTCAGCATGAAGGCCTTGGGTTCGATCCTGAGAGACAGAGATGGGGGGGGGGGTCAATAAGTAAAGCCATATATATATATATATGGTCCGGGCTGGAGGTGGAAAGGAGTGATTCTCCAGATGGAGAAATCAGTTACACGCATAATACCTGGGGACCCAACAGGTGCCATGTTACCTCAGGAGAGGCAAACGGGCTCACACTGTAAATGCAGTAGGTCTTCACATGCACACCGGATTGCGTCTCAATTTATACTTTGTAATCCAGACATTTCACCCATCACACATATTCAGCATGAAGACCAACCAGGAAGACAACTGTGTTGGCTCACTCATCTGTAAATGTACAAAACACATGTGTAACAAACCAGTGAGGAGAATCAATGATCCAAACTAAGCCCTGGATTGTAAATCAGAGCTTTGTTTAGATGGATTTAAATAAGGCATTGTTCATTTATTTTATAAAGAGAAACTTGCCAATGCCCTGAGCATAGTTCTGTTTCATTTTGTGTGCACAGCCTATTATGTTCATATATTTTAATGGCATATTCTCATCTAATAGAAGTCTGCGTATAAATTTCTTGTACACAGTATTAGTCAGAATGCTTCCATAAAAGCTTATTTAAGAAATAAAAAGAATGATAATGACTTTCAGGATTGTAACACACCATTTGTATTATTTGTGCCTCAATTTCTGCTTCCTTATCACTGTAAAGGCAAAAATACAACTATGAACATGTAAATTGGAGCAAAGTGTTTTCCTTTCAAACAAAACCAAAAGATCAACGCTTTTAAAGGTTATTTTGGTGAACTGAGTGATGACATTTATCTTTTAATAAAATGTAAAAATTAAACTGTGATATAAACCTTGCTTTACGTTCATGGATAAGTTGATTTTAAAAATTTAGGGATGATTTCTTTCTTTAGAATAAGTCTACATAATGTGTAAAAATGTACAGTATTTGTGGCTGAAAGGAAATGAGCATAAATATACGTTGCATTTAATGCTAAAATTATCAAATGTACATGCTGGTCATCTGCTTCATTCTCCTTTTAAATATTTCTGGCATACACTTCAAACTTCAAATGGTCAATGATAAAATAAACTTGAAATCTTTTAAAAACATTAATGAGAAGAGACACTAAAATTGACACAACGTTTACCATTCGGTTACACCTGACTTAGTCACCCGCCTTGCCCCTTTGTCTCTCAGACCCGACACCTGACGCCCATCACTGAAGACAGGTGGATTTTGCTGTTTTTAGCCGATGGCTGGCCAGCTGCAAGGCAGGCAGACATGGTGGGAGGGGCTAACCTGGGAGACGCCACTGGCCTCACAGCTCTGTGAAGGTGACTGTAGGAGGGGGATACGCCCCACAGACTGTGCAACACTGGCCACCTCTTCCCACCAGACACCACCGGGCAGCCAGCCAGCCATAACATCCCATAATGCAGTCACGTCCCACCAGCCCTGGCTATGACCACACGGGGTTTTCAGGAAGCATCCAGATATAAACCCTAACAACACTCAATAGCAAGGAGGTGATAAGATAAAACAAGTTCGAGTGGAATCTCAAGCTCCTCATAGATTAGATGATTTAGAGCCCAGTGTGCACAGACTCCGGCCATAGCACTTCCGTCAAATGTGTTTATTCATTTCACTGACTCAATGAGCATCGAATTAAACATGAAAGGAATAAAAAAGGAAGATCCTGCCTCTTTTCTCCACTACACAAGGGAGATGCGACCGTGCCAACGGCAATTAGGACGGGAATGAACCGTGCTGACACAGCAGTCAGCCCACTCTGTCGGGGTGGGAGCGGTGTGGAGGAAACTGCCCTGGGGCCGGGGTGACACCAGGCCTCCCTGGAGGGTGCAAGGACTCACAAAGGGCAAGCTGGAAAAGGACTCTAGTTATCTTTCTTCCAGAAGTCAGAGGACAGAAAAGCTAAAGGAAGATATTTTAGGCAGGAGACCAGAGGGTAAGAAGCTAGGGGTCTTGAGGAAGCACAGTATACTCAGGAAAGAGTCAGTATAGTGGACCCTCAAGTTACGACCAGTCTGACATGCAAACAACATGAGTTAATTGAGTTACTGGAAGATTCATCTGCCTCTTGTTATCTACATCGAGTTCCCAGGTAAACATCCAGACCTCAGCTGCACTGACTCATGACCACTTGAGTTACAGCCTGCCTGGGGAACAGATGGAGCTAGTCATGGACAGAGATGTATTTATGGAGTACAGTTGCTCCTGAAGTCACGGTGTGGTCCACCTGCAGGGGCAGGTGCTGAGGAGTACAAGGGAGGATAGCGTCAGATTCACCTGTGACGGCCGAGATACTGAGAACCAGCCAAGCACACAGCAGAGTTCTGAGCAGAACAGACTTCAGAGGAAGTTTGAACCAAGAATGTAAATGACATTTCCTAGTAGTATGAGACATAGGTGATTATGAAATACCTATTAGTAGGCAATATGATAATGTAAGTTGACTTTTTAAAAGAATGATTTCATTTATAGAATCGCACCACATACCCTAGCAGCAGTCAAAACTGAACTTAACCAGATATTCTCACGTGTTCTAATGGGCTGTCCTGTCTAATAACAGCTAACAGTGATTATACCTCCATGCAGATCGACACAGACCCTGAGACACAGAAAAATTACGTAAAACTTTAAAAGTTAGGCAACATAAAGGCAGAACTCCCATGGTAACTAAACACATGATGTGTAGAATGGTAGCCACCGTTCCTATGAGGCCGGGGAACCTGCAAAGGACCATGGGAATGTTCCCTGTATGCAGTTTCAGAGAACAATATTTACACCTGCCTCCTGGGCCAGGACAGTCGGCCTGGCTGGAGCTGGACTCATCCACTTGAAGGGCAACAGTAAAACCTCTGATGAAAAAGTAGAACTGAAATGATCAGCGACTAGGCACGGAACCCAGTAGCTACTGAATTAGACCTTGTAGCCTTAAGGATGGAAAACCACTTCAGTACCATATCTAGAGGCAAACATCCAAGGAAAAGTGTTTCACAAGACCATACCCTATGCTAAGGAGCCTGAAGAAGCCGACCGACAACCTGAGCAGGTAAACAGAGACCAAAGTGTGAGACTCAATGGTTCCGGTCACCTGCTGTCCTCTCATTGTTCAAAGAATCCACAATTCTTTTCCAAATCCCAAATGTCATGACTTAAAACTTGCTTCCACCAACTTCCCTCTCAGTTTGTAGAGATCCCCACTGGCTGCGTGGGTACTCACTCTAGCTTGTCCCCACCTTCCTCTGTCTGGGCCATGCACTGAAGCAAATGTCTGCAACATGCATCTCAACCCCACCACAGCCCCTGTGAAGCAGTTCTATGCTCTTAAGAGGCAGTTAAAGTTTGAACAAATAAGTAATGTACAAATCTGAAAATACTTGATTAAGAGCAATAAGAAAGACAGCATACTGACTTTATTCTTATATAAATTGGATGGTCTGAATAGCTATTAATAATTAGATAACAATGACATAAGTATTTATCATATTTTAAAAAGTAGAAATAATAGCATCATAACATTTAATCTCTCACAGAAAACACAGAAGTTCAAAAGCCCCATAAAAATAAAATTCAACTGCTCCTGACATTTGTGATGAATATTAATTAGGCTGAAATTATTGTCTAAAAGCTTCAAAGAAAAGTGCCCTTGAAACAAATTAGGTTTAAAGTAGATACCGGTAAGTTACAGGTAAATCACAACACTACCATTTAAGATTTACCCACTCAGATTCAATTTCACATCCATCTCTGTCTTCCGGACTGACTGGGCCACACTGGGAGGCGGGCAATGCGAAGACTCTGCCAGGATATTTTCGGGCTGGGCTCATGTTGGCTCTGATGTTACAGATCCCAGTCAGTCAGGAAAACACTGGTGATAGTGGGGACAGAATGACTGTTCTCGGTCTCTCTCCTCCCTCTAACTAGGGTGAGGACACTTCTGCCATGATCTCTTCACAACTGTGCCCAGGTTTCTTTGAGAACCACTACAACTGAGCCCTTAACCTGCAGAACAGGAAAATCCAGAAATCACACTTGTCCTTCCACTGCGGTGTCCAGGAGCCCACCATCGAGAGGTCCTCGACAAGACACAGGTGGCAAAAGTGTTGTTTTCTCTGGGCAGCTGCAGGCTCACAGGCACCCCAGGCAGAGAGGTACAGTTGAAAATAGATTCGGGCACCTCCTGAGACTCACCTGGTGAACAGTTTTCCAACAAATCCCACACTTCCGAGAGTGGGTATCCAAGATTCACCCTCCCTTCTTCTAACAGTTGAGGAGGTCTCCGATTCCTAGTGCTAAATTTCTTCCACTGAGATAACTAAAGAACTTCCATTTTCTCCCACACTATGCCAGGACAGAAGAGCGATTACCCTGATCTGTTGAAGCCTGACATTAACTGGACCTGAGTTCCTATGGGGCAGGACTATTCTCCAGACCCTTCCAGACTCAGACCCAGAACACTTTCCTTTGTTTCCCGTGCTCTGATCATCACATCTGTGCAGGTCCACAAGTCTTCTGTACTATCTCCTAGTGCTGCTGTAACATGACCATAAATTTAGCAGCTTAAAACAAAACAAATGTGTTGTTAGAGTTCCACTCACTGGAAACTCCACCGAGCTACAATCGAGGTGTCAGCGGGACTGCATTCTTCCAGCAGCCACAGTGAGAATCTTTGTCCTCCCCCCATCCGCCTTCCCAAGGCTGCCCACATGCCTCAGCCCGAGGCACCCTGACCTCATGTTCTGCTGTGACTCTCTGGCTTCCTTCTTACCAGGACTCCAGGATGACATTGGGCCCACTTGGATGAAAAGGCTGACTTTCCTACCTCAAGAGCCTTAACATAAGCACATGGGCAAAGTCCTTTGTTCCAGGTGAGGTGAGGTGAGACAGCCCCAGCTCTGGAGGGCGGGACCCAGACCTGGGAGAGGGCGTATTATTCCTGCGTGGTGCCTTCGTCCTGGAGCCAGTCTGCTTTGCAACAGTGCCGGGAGGGGCCTGGAGACACGCTTACCTGTCCCTCATTCTCTGAGCACAGCGGAGCTATAAGGATCGGTCTAGACAGAGCACGACCAAGGCTCCCATTCTGGAAGGAGCCTGAGGCACATAGTCTAATGTCAACTGGACAGAGGGCTGCGCTGAGCATTTATGTAGACAAGCGAAGTCATGATTTATATTGCCATCTGGCCAGCAATCCTGCTTAGTTAGTCTGCTTTATTGATCAGACCCCAGAGAATGAGATGGGTAGATGATGTCCCAGTCCCTGGAGTCACTGCTCTCAGTCCAGGACACACAATCAAGTATCTGGAGACTCCCATCATGGAGTTTTTTATATAACTCTTCTGTAGCTCACAGTTTGGTAAGAAGAATTCTTCAAAATCAAGTTATACCGCTATAAATCTATGTATGAGCATTTCAACACAACTTGAAATGTCTGCAAATTATAATTAATTTTCCAAAAATACTTTCATCACCTGACACCAAAATACAGTCAGATCATATTACCCATTATTTCTCCACTTCATATCAGCAGAGAACAAAAAGCTTTGTGAACACTGATCAGTGAAGCTACTCTCCCCATGCACACCAGACAGCGAGTGTGAAGGGCACTGTTCGGATTTTCAGAGTTTCCGGGGCCAGCACAATCCTCGTTAGCTATGAATACTTGCCTCCCCGCATTCACAGCTGAATATTTAAACCGTTATCATTTCAGACACAGAAATGTCCTCGGTGGCATCCAAGCAACTATGTCAGACAGCACAAAACCTGCCAGAGAAGGGCTTCATCTTCTGGAAGACCGAGAACAGCACCATTGGATTTGAACACACTGAAGGATGAATGGAAAGTTTCAAATAACGCGATGGCAAAGCCAGACACGCACTGGCCTGAATAACTGCACATCAGGGACTCCTTAGCCCGGAAAATGTGTCACCTGCACATGGTAAACAGAAGGTCCCGCCCACTTTGCCCCCTTACTTCCCTAACCCCTCCTCCTCCATTCGCTGGTTCACGAATTCACTCACTGACTCATTCTCCTACGCACCCTGAGCCTGACCCACACTGGGAAGGGACAGTAAAGAAGACGGTTTGGGCCTCGATCTGCCCGAGCTCAGGAGCAAGAGGAAGCCGGCGACGCCGCCCAGGGAGCTCCCAGGTGAAGAGGGCACAGCACGGACAGCAGAGCTGGTGGCTTCTTTACAACCTTGGGAGAGTTGCTTAACCTCACTATGCTTCATATCTCAGTGTGTTAAATGCAGATAACAGTTCCCTTTAAGGCATGAAAGGATGATATAGACACAGAAAAAACAGAAGCACTAAATGCCATAATAAATGTCATATATGTGTTTAGAAATAACTTGATGGCTTCATAGAAAAGATAGTATTTATGCCGGGCTTTGAAAACTGTAAAACATTTGTCCATTAGTGAAGAAGGAAAGGAGGAAAGTCATTCCAGGTAGAAGATAGTTACTTTTTCTTTCTTGTTTTGGGGCGGTGGGGAGACAAGTGCTGGGGTGGGACTCAGAGCCTAATACCTGCTAAGCATGTGCTTTACCACTGAGCTACACACCCCAGCAGGGATGTGCTCCCCCTACTGCCACACCCAGATCCCTGACAGGAGGTGTCCAGAGTATTACATGGCGGCAGGCTGACAGAGCAACATCTGGTCAGAACATCTGGAAAGTAAGCTAGGGACACCTGATATGAAAACTGGGCACATCTCAGGGGCTCAGAAAAGACCGACCCAACTGTCCAGAGGAGCCACACTACCCCATCCCCAAATTGAGGTAACCCTGCTTCCTCCTAGCACCCCCACCCACGCTTAGAGGCGACACTGGGGCGAATCTCTGGTTGCTCTACTCTCCTTGCTGATCTCAGTTCCACAGACTCAGACCTGGATTCCCCCCTCTGCGCTAGTCCTGTTTCCCCTGCTTTCCACGGCGTACCAAGAGCCATCTTCACACAGTGTGCGTCTTTCTAATTGATCCTCCCTTAAGCTTTTTACCCTCTACTTAGAATAAATCTGTGCCCTTGCTGACCGACAAGACCACCTCCGTGACTCCTGCCCTTCTGCCTCACTGTCCTCCTATCACGTGCTGGGCTCTGGCTACAATGGCGGCCGTGGCTGTCAGAAGCACCTCCCTCTGCCCAACCTTCCCGACATCCTTTGACCTTGCTCAGCCCAGCATGACAAAGAGAGAAGCCAGGACTAAAAGCCTGGGGATTGGGGTGGGAAGCCGGGGCCCCTGTTCTGGCCTGTCCTCTCAGGCTGCGTGAGGAGGTCACCCCTCATGGCAAGGCCTTGCTGCATCACCTGAGGGATCGGACCAGACGTGAGCTCTGGCTCCTTCTAGCCCCCCATCCTGTTCCTACTGCTTTTCATTTTTTTTCTTTGTTCTGCTTTTTATTTATTAGTACATGTTTGTGATATAAATGACTACTTTCACTGTGGATATTTGGTACATGACACATCTATCCCCCCAGTTTCTGGGTCTCCTTCCCATTTGCATCTTCCTGTTTTCTTTTATTTTTCTCTTTAATTTATTTATACTTTTGAGTTTCTCATGTAAAAGAAACTATGTAGTATTTAAGCTTGTGTATATCTAACTTATTTCACTTAACATTGATGGTCTCAAAGTGCACACATTTTCCTCTAGACAACTCAACTGTATCCTTCCTAACACCACAGCAGGATCTAAATGTGTACAAATCATCTATTTCCTCTATACTTGAGCATATAGGCTGCTTCTGAGATTTAGCTTTTATGCAACGTGCAGCTGTAAACATGTGCAACCACTATAGAAATCAAAAGATTTCTCAAAAAGCTAAAATTAGCAAGTCTGTTGGACGCAGCTACTGTCCTACTACATATTTTCTTCCTTGCTTTTCTAACTGACTTCCCTCTAAGACCAGTGGAAAGCCCACGTCTTAATCCCGCCTTCTGTTCCACTTCTGCTTGCCTCTCGAAGATAAGGATGGAGGCCATCCCCAAATGTCTAGACCCCAGGCTGGGCTGTCCCTCCGCCCTCCCTCCCGGAGCCACTCCCTCCCTCTCACTCCATGCGCTCCTCCCACCCAGCCTTGCGTCACTTCTCTCCAAGGACAAGGACTGGCGTCTGGGATGCTGTTCCTCCACCACGCCGAGCAGACCCCACCACACCGAGAAAGTGTTCTCACGGCACCCGGAGGCTCCCTACGCCATACAGACTTCACAAGTCACGTGTAGCTGGCACATCTGTCCACCCTTCACACTGTACATCCTAGTAGGATCGGAATCATGTCCACTCAAACTTGACATTCATATTACATGGTAGGTGATCAACAGAACATTCTGAATAAATACAGGAAAAAGAACCAAACAAAATACATTGTTTACATAAGATATGTCAATAATAGCCCCTCTCTCCCATGCGCATACAACAACAAAAATTCCTGTGCCTTTTACACAAATTATTTGTCTATTTCCATAGTCAGTCCTTGATGCATTTAACTTTGGTAGGTCCTAAAGTGAGTAAAACATCAGCATTATAAACGAAGAATAAATACCCAAATCAGACAGAGACAGCACAAAAAAATAAAAATTGTCAACCCAAATCCCTTCTCAGTATAACACAAAAGTCCTGGAAAAAAAATACTGGCAAACTAAGTCCAGCAATGGAATTCATAGGTGGAATTTGCCCTGAGATCCTAAATTGGTTTAATATATTAAAATCAATTAATGCAGTATATCACATTAATAACAAAACAAAAGCATAAGATCATCTTCATAGTCACAGAAAAAGCATTTCACAAAATCTAACACTATTTCATGATAAAAACACTCAACAGGAAGAGAAAAAGGAAAGCCCTCAGACCACTAAAGGGTTTACTCAGAAGAACCACAGATAATACACTAAAGGGCAAAAACTGAGGCTGTTTCCTTAGAACAAAGACAACTCCTCTTGTCACTCCTACTTCACACTCTGCTACAATTTTAGCTGGGAAATTGGGCTCAAAGAGAGAAAGAATGAGAAAAGGGAGAAAGATGGACAGAGGGGCATTCCAAAATGGAAAGAAAGAAACTATTTGCAAATGAAATGATCTTACATAGAGAAAGTGCTTTCAAAATCTCTCAGAAAGCTATTAAAGCTAAATTGTTCCACTAGTTTTCAGAAAATAAGACCAACTAAAACAGTAATTGTAGTTCAATATACTAGCAACCAACAATTTAAAAATGAAAATAAGAAAGATCTATTTACAGCATCATAAAGAATAAAATATTTAATAACAAAAGAAATACAACCTAGTATTCTTAAAACTAAAAAAAATGTTGAAAAGTATTAAAATATTTTAATATACAGAAATCTCATGCGATCCATGCATCCCAAGAACTGATATAATTATGATGATATGACTCATAGAATTTACCTACAGGTTCAATACACCTGAATCCCTCAGCTGATTTTCTATTTCAGAAATTGACAAGCAGATCCTACAATGTACAGAAAAGGAAGCAAGCTAGATAAACAAAGCAATCTTGAGAAAAGCTAGCAGACTCACATTTTCCAATTTAAAAATATATTATAAATCTTCAGTATCCAAGGCATTGCATTACTGGCATAAGACTATACACATAGAACAGACGAATAACACTGATTACCTAGAAATAAACCTCCATATTTATGGTCAACTGTTTTTCACAAACATACCAAAGCCCTTCAATTCTTCTCCGTAAGTGATCTCAGGACAACTGAATGTTAAAGAATGAAGCTGGATACATTCTCCACACTATCCACAGAATCCATATCTAACAGAGATTACTGCATAAATTAAGCCAGAGCTAAACTTGCAAAAATCTTAAAAGAGAATGGAATTAATCTTAACAATGTTGGATTTGTTACACAAGCAATAAAATAAGTAAACTGAGCTTCACTAAAGTATCAGAATTTCTGCAGTGGTTGCAAACTAAACTATCAGAGAAGTGAAAGACAAGACATGGAGAAAATCTTTACGAATCACATATCTGACAAGAGATTTGTATCTAAAATACACAAAGAACACTTACAACTTAATAAAAGACAGCTCAGTTTGGAAATCAACAATAAATTCAAGTAAACATTTCTCCAAACAAAATACACCAATACTCAACAAACACATAAGAAGATACACAATACAATTACTCTTTATTAAAATGCAAATCAAAATCACACGACACCACTTCACATCCATTAAGACTGCTATTTAAAAAACCAGCGAGCAGACATTAGGAAGAGTATGTAGAAAAGAGAGCCCTTGTACATTACTGATGGGCTATACAACGAAGCAGCTGCTCTAGAAAACAGTTTGGTAATTTTTCAAAATATTAACCTTAGTTACCACATTGCCCAACAACCTCATTCAATAGCTACCAAAAGAAATTAAGACCTATTTCCACACAAAGACTTGTACGGAAATGTCCATGGCAGCATTACTCATCAGGGCCCCAAACTGGAAACATGCAGTAGTTAATCAACTCAGTAAAAAGAAACGTATCAATCCACACTACAGCGTGCACGGGCCTTGAAAACATCATCCTAAGTAAAATAAGCCTATCACAGAAGGCTACAGTGTATGAATTTCAGTTGAATAACCTGCCCGGAGTAGGCAAATCTAAATGGAAAGCAGATTATGGTTACTGGGGTCTGGGGGGAGACCACAGGAGGGAATGCCAGCCACTGCTCTGTGTACGATAAAAATGTGATAGTTACATAACCTTATAAATATATTTTTCTAAAAATTAATACATGTAACACATCATATTTACATTCTTTGTGTGGCACATGTGCATAACATATCCTAACTCCTTTTTCATCCTATTCTCCCTCCAGCTTCCCCCCACCTTAACCTGCCTGCCCTTTGAGAGCCATCTCTTTACTTCCTATTATCTATCTTTTGGGTTTCTCATATAAGAAAATTCTGCAGTATTGAAGCTTGTATGTCAATTGAACATTATGGTCTCCAGTTGGGATAATTTTTCTACAAATGATTCCTTTATCTTTCTTTATGGCAGAGTAGTACTCCATGGAGTGTAATCACCACATCTTTTAATCCATTCATCTGATGATGGACATAGAGACCATTTCCAAGTTGAAGGTGCTACGAGTTGTGCTGCCGTAAACATGGGTGTGCATGTGTCATTGTAATGTGATGTCTCTAACTCTTTCTGAATGATCCTGGAAGGGGAAAGCTGGGTGAGGTGGAATTTCCAAGAGCAGTTCTTTGAGGAATCTCCATACTGATTTCCACTAGACTGTGCGAGTTGCATTTCTGCCAACAAAGTAGAAGGACTCCCTCTTCCCTGCAGCCTCGCCAGCATTTGTTATTATTCGATTTCTTGATGACCGAACTTTGTCTTTTATATGGATGTGTTGTATATCGGGTGAACTATACCCCCACAACGCTGTTTCTTCAAAAAGAAGGGGGGGAAAAGACGCCTTGCAATCCCCGTATCTCTGCTCTCCATCCCCAGAGACCTCATCTCGGGCCCCCAACAGGAAGCCCAGCGAGAGCCAGTCCTCCGAGGACTCCCTCAGGGGAACTCCTCCTGGCTTAGACCCGTGTCCCAAAGGACTCGTGAAGTAAGACCCACAGACCTACCGCAATGCTCAATTTTGGTTTTTCTATCGCCTCTAGCTAAGAACAGGCTTTATGTTTCCAAAGACTTTTTTTCTAAAGAACACAAAAACCAAATGTAGACTGCAAAGGCTAAAATATTTATTCACTATCTGGCTCATATATATGTGTGTGTATATATATACGTATATCTAATTGTTTTTTCTTTTCTCTACATTTAAGTGGAAAAGGGCAAGTCGCAGAGAGAGGACGGAAGGAAACCCTGCCGTTCTCCCAGCAGCATTGTTAACGGGAGCTGCGGCCTGCACAGACGCACAAGGGCCGCGGAGGAGTCCTGGAGGCGGCGAGCCAGATGACAGGCTGGAAGCCGCTGTCCCGGAAATATTTACAGCACGGAAATCAGCCGCCACTACAAATCAAGGCCTTTCCTGCTGCAGGGAACGCACACATCTCTAAATAAAAACCTTCTCGTCTTCGCGGCTGGCACACCGCTCCAGGTACAGGAGGCACCTCCAGGACCATCCCGGGGTGCCAGGTGTGGCAGCGGCTAGGCCAGACCGCACCAGGTGCACAGGAGCGACAAGTCTCGACCAGGCCTGGAGGGCAGGTTTCCGGGCGGCCGCTAGGGGGAGTGCCGGTCCATTTTATTTACTTTAACAATTTAATGTCATTTATAAATGCATTCTAATGGCAAACAGGGCCCTCATATTGCCTATATATGATATTTGCAATCACATGATACATGACAATATATATTCTTACCCTATGGAATAAACCAGCAAGGTGTAAAGGGACAGATGACTTTAAAAATGACAACCTAAATCTTTATGTCATAACACAAAGGGAGATGGGATTTTAATAATGACACATTAGGACACTTTTCTGTATGAGATAGAAAACTATAGTACCATTGCTTTAGGTTCATCAGTGAATTATAAAGGGTTTTCCCAAGGCAGCTGGGAACCTACATTCCACACACAATGTTGTTTCTACAAGAAACAAAAATCTCCAAACAATCTACTTAGGAAGCATGTTTGGAATAAAACGTGTTGTGGAGTAGGCAGAAAATACTGTGTGCACCAGTTGTTTGTCAGCCAAAAGTCACCCCCTTCTTCATCCACTCAGGGTAGTTTGTTTCTGTTCCGGGGTCCACATTCTCCCACTCTTAAATTTTTTTCCCCTAAAGAGTGGCCTTGGGCCGGGGAGTTAGCTCAGTGGTTCCGGCGCCTGTCTCGCAAGCGCAAGGACCCGGGTTCGATTCCCTGGTAACCACATAACAATACTGGGTGTGGAGACCCACACCCAGCAGCAACCAGTACCACATACCACAGTGCCGGGCGTGGTGGCTCACGCCTGTAATCCCAGCACTCGGGAGGCAGAGGCAGGAGGAT